>PVKP010003714.1:0-105325 GCA_004027715.1 Plecturocebus donacophilus
TGCAGGAATCCTGGAGAGAAGGCCCCACCACTAAAACCCAGTACCTTGCCCAAACAGACTGCCAGCCAGCAGGCTGTCAATCAGCCATAAAACTCAAATTCCCAAAGTCCAAATCCCACACTATTAAAAACTCCCGGAATAACTTTGGCCTCTGCTTTCTATATGATCAAACCAACAAAAATTGCCTTAAGTGGAATACCACCTATGGCGGATGCCCATATGCATCCTGTGTTATGCACAAAACTTTCGGGACAGACACCTCCCCAAAGAGTAACATGTTCTCTGCCGACAACCGAGGTAAAGTGTCCCTTATTATCCACGATCCCTGGGATGACTGCTGGGAAAAGGGAATTGCAGGTAAAATATACTCCTGGTTCCAAAGCAGCCACCCCAGTGGTACATGGCTAATATATCGATCCTATACTAGTATTATGCCAATAGGAATAGACTGGCTCAGCTCGCTAGGCAACACCATCCTACAAAATGAGGCCATCTTAACCAACCAACTTAAACCCCCAAGCAGTAACTCCCAACCTTTTTCTTGGTTAGCACTGGTGCAACAAGGCGTTAATATGTTGAGTTTAACTGAAGCCATTAACTTTACTAATTGCTTTTTATGTGCCTTCCTTAATGAACCTCCCTTAGCTGCAGTTCCTCTCCGGACTGGATTCAACTTGTCACAATCACCTATGGGACCTGACACCACCCTAACGGGGATCCCGCTGTTCAAGGCACACTCCCAAAATCTTTCTCTCTGCTACGGAACAACTGACAACTCCAGCTGCAACACAACTGTAAAAGTAAGATCCACCCATTATGCACCTCCGGGAGGATACTTCTGGTGTAATGGGACCTTAACCAAAGTTATAAATGCCTCCCTTCCCCTCCCCTGTGTACCTGTTACTCTAGTTCCTCAGCTAAAAGTATATGGGCAAGCCGAGTTTCAATCCCTTCTTACTCCTCCTCCCCCTGTCCACTGAAACAAACGAGCTATCTTCCTCCCCGTGGTAGTCGGTCTCTCTTTAGCGTCATCTTTATTAGCCGCTGGAATAGGAAGCAAAGCGATGGGCTGCAGTGTCACTTCAGCAGCTCAACTGGAGGACAAGCTCCGTGTGGCCATTAAAGCATCAGCTGCCTCTCTGGGCTCCCTCCAGTAACAAATCACGTCACTAGCCCAGGTAACTCTCCAAAACCAGTGGGCCCTTGACCTACTAACAGCAGAAAAAGGAGGTACCTGTATGTTTCTCCAGGAAGAGTGCTGCTACTATATCAATGAATCTGGCCTAGTAGAGGAGAATATCAACACTCTCCACCGTCTCCAGGAAGACTTCCGCAAAAAGCAAAATACAGGAGTTTTATCTCTAAGCTGGTGGCATCCCATGCTTACTTGGCTAACCCCAGTCATCACTCCTATCATTGTAATTTGTTTACTATTACTAATGGCCCCTTTTCTTCTCAGGTTCCTACAAACTCATATGGGAGAAATTGGATGAGTGGCCATCAACCAAATGCTCCTTCATCCCTTTGTTCGGCTCTCAGTCAAGGCACCAGCCAATTGATCTGTCCCCCTTACTTTGCACCTATTCAGCAGGAAGTAGCCAGAAAGAGTGGCGCCCTCTATCTATCAACAAAAGGTCGGAATGTAAGGCCGGTTGCCTTGCTGGGAGCTTGGACACATCCTCCCCCCAACATTTTTTTCCTTTTACAAGCCCCGAGCAAGCTCAGACATGCTAGGGCATGTTCCCTTCTCCCTTGCTCGCACAGCCTGTTTTTCTCTTAAAGAGCTCAGTATGCAAACAGGGTGCTGCAACCATAGCTTCTTAATAACCAATAGCAGCTAAGCCCTAACAACCAATAGCAGCTAAGCCTTAACAACCAATAATAGCTAAGCCTTAACAACCAGTAGCAGCTGAGCCTTAACAACCAATAGCAGCTGAGCCTTAACAACCAATAGCAGCTGAGCCTTAACAACCAATAGCAGTCGAGCTTTAACAACCAATAGCAGGCAAGTAATTCCAACTAACAACAAGCCAAGTCCTAGGTCAAGGCTTGTAACTTACCCAATAGCAGTCTTGCTCTCCCTCAACCAATCGAGCTGTTTCACTTTCTATAAAAACTCCCGGTCTAAAAATAGACTTTCTAAAAATAGCCCAAATCACTCCCTATAAAACCCCCTGTCTGAGAGAAGTCAGTGCGACTTCTCCGGCCCCTCCTGTCTGGACCGCAGAACCTCACCCGGGAGCCTGAATAAATTCCCTTGCATTGGATTATCTTGGTGCTGGCCTCAGTTTCTTTGTTTTATCCTCAGAAATAAACCTTACACACAGCATCTGATTTTTTTTTTTTTTGAGTCGGAGTCTTGCTCTGTCACCCGGGCTGGAGTGCAGTGGTATGATCTCTGCTCACTGCAATCTCAGCCTCATGGGTTCAAGTGATTCTCCTGCCTCAGCCTCCCAAGTAGTTGGAACTACAGGCACACACCACCATGCCAGGCTAATTTTTTGTATTTTTAGTAGAGACAGGGTTTCACCATGTTAGCCAGGATGGTCTCGATCTCCTGACCTCGTGATCCGCCAGCCTCTGTCTCCCAAAGTGCTGAGATTATAGGCGTGAGCCCCCATACCTGGCCTAGCATCTGAATTTTATTAGAATATGTGACTTTCTTTTGCAGACCCTACTAGTAGGTACTTTGCAAAGTCTTGTCTTTGAGGCTGATTCTAGAACCAGGTTGTAGCAAGAATTGGAGTCCCATAAAACCAGTGATATTTATTTCTTAATGCAGTCCCTCTTTCCAAGGTGTGCTTTCACTGAAGACTGATCACTGATTTTATTGTGTGAGCTTGTAAAATGCAAAATGATTAAAGATACATCTATTTCTTTGAATCTCATCTTTGTCATGCCTTTAGTCAACAACAGCAGAGTCCTGGCAGTTTCATAGATGCTTACATGAAAGATCAAGTTTAGCCATCAGTGCTGGAAAAAAAAAAATTAAAGGGCAAGATTGCTGCATGGTAATGAGTTTGAAGAGCACCTTGGTGCTGACTATAAGCTGAAGGATTTGTGATCTTTAAGAAAGTTCCTCATTTTGCTTCTCTTCCCCAGCTTGAGTCTCACTAAATATATCCATTTCCATATTGTTATAAAGCGTAAAAAGGAAATTTCCTCTCAAGAACCACAGCTTGGAGTCACTCTTTTAAAGTCTTTTTCCATTTATTTTGGCCCCATTACCTGTTTGGCTGACATTCCAGGACACTTCTTAATTTGGATTTCTACTTTGATTCACTCTCACTGCTTGCTGGCTGCCAAGATCTTTACCCTTCCTCTCTGACACTCACTTCTACTCATTTTCTCTCTGTTCCATATCTAGCTTCTCAATTGCACACTTAATTTAGGAGTTTTAATGTGACCGGCAAAAAAAAAAAAAAAAAAAAGCTCAACAAAATGGTTGTGGGTAGAGAGTGATGGGGAAGCGAAGCTGTGAAATGTGTGCCCTGCAAAGCTTACACCGTAACTTCAGGCAGCAAGGTAATAGTTTCACTGAAAATGCCACCTTTTTCCAGGTGGCTTCAAGGAAGCAGATAATGAATACGATGTCCCAGGGTGTGGATTTTTAGATTTAAGAGGTTCCATCTTTCCCTTGAGAAGAAGGAAAACCTATAAAGCACACATACCTCTCCCACTGTCCCCAGGAGCTAGCTGTAGTGAAATGGGTGTTACTCAGGTTTGCCAGAGCAAGCTTCGACTGTGTCAGGGCCATAGCTAGTGGAAACTGCATTGAGGCAAAGAATCTAAGATCATTAGAGAAAATAAGCTCAAGTCTCAAATTGGAGGAGTAATTATGAAGCCACAAACATGATGCAAAACCAGAAATTAGAAGCCAGATAATTTTCTTAACTATGGTAAGGCTTCATTTCTTCACCCTTTAGCTGAGTTGAATGTTAGCATGCTCTAACCTTGTATGAGGATTAAATAAATTAATGAATGTTCATTCAGAAGAATATATTATATATAAATATATTTAATATTGTATACCCATTAAATATTAAACATAAATATAAATGAAGACCAACCGAGAACAACCAAAAGCTTTTCATCTAGATCTTTCTATATCAAGGGCGTTAATCATCATTACTTGTGTTTTGAAGATACTCAAAGTCAGGCAGAGGAGTGGGAAAGTGTTGCAGAAAAAGGGAAGACTTCACATATGCTCTCATTGGAGGCTATTAGCATGGGGAAACTGTAGGCAGACTAACTAGAAGCATGACATTCCACATGATTAGTTGGAAATGTATCTAGCTACATATTTTTTTTTTCTGGTTGGTCCAAAGTCAGAAGTGAGAACAAAGTTAGGGAATCTTAGTTATTAAGCAAGTCCTGATCATTTTAGGCCGATTGTTATCGGAGTACTATTTGGTTTCCTGCACGTGTTGCTAGAGATAGTTCTCTGACTTTCTACAAGTCTGAATAGCTTTCTGGGCTGGTTACTCTGGATGACAGGTTAATTTTCTGGGCTAATTAATTGTGACAGATTGTAGGTCATGGCTCTATTTCATACACAGTCTGACCATTGTTTTATATATATATATACATATATATATATATATACAATATATATATATATACACAATATATATATATATGTATGTATATGTATATTCAGTCTCTCAATCTTAGAGTTTATCTTTCTCTTAAGTAAGTGATTACCTGAACCTCCCCCACCAAATCTCACGATGATTTTCAATGTTTCAAGAGGAAGATAGATATAGGCTGGAATAATAAAAAATTGCTCAACTTTTGTTTTTAAATTATTATTTTGGAAGTACATTGAGAAGCAATAATCTCCAGACTGTCAACTTTTATAAAGGGAAAAAAAATGGTCTCTAAATTCTCAAAGATTTATTTACATTAAGGGGTGATTGCAAGTTACTTAGATCAAGAAAATCCTCATACTCAAGTGTGAAAAATCCTTTTGCATATTTCTCCAGGGAGAGCCAAAAACAAACAAACAAGAGAAAAAGCTTTGTATCAAGATGTTTCAATAAGCTCTCTAGTACCCATGGGCATCCTAGATCATGAACATGTGTGCTGAAATGAAATCATATGATATTTAATGGCATCTGGAGGAATCTCAGTTCCCAATGTTGTCCCCAAGAACACCTGAAATTCTTCTATTAATGAATTATCCTGTAATAAGACCCATTGCTTCTTCACTTCCTTTTTTAAAGATGTCAGATATTTATTGTGTTCAGTCCTTTCTTGGAGTTACATTTAAGAGACATCTACACAGTGGTTAAGAAGTCAACCATGATGGTACGGAGACTCAAAGGTATGTAGGATAGATTACAGAATAAGAGTTTCTCAGCCTCCACACCACTGACACTCTGGTCTAGATAGTTTTTCGTTGTGATAGTTACTCATTCTTGAATATTTAACAGCATTCCTGGCTTCTACTCAATATACGCCAGTAGCTCCCTTTTCCCAATTGTCCCAACCAAAAATGTCTTCAAACATTGCCAAATGCACCTTGCAGTGCAAAATGCCTCCTGTTGAGGACCCCTGGTAAACAAAGATTCCTATATTCACAGAATCATCTGAAGAACGTGTTTGAAAGTACTGACTCCAGGGATCTAATGTCATAATGCTGAGTCAACAGAACAGAAAGCTCTATGTTTTATAAGTTTTTCAGAGGTCTGATGGGCTGCCAGTTTGGAAATTATTTTTGGGTTACCAACCATGAACAAGAAATGACTCAAAGGGGCCTTACAGCCATCTTCAAATATATGAAAGTTAACCCGCCAAAGTGAGATTAAATTTTTCCTGAGTTGCTAAGAAGGGACTTCTGCCCAAATTATAAAATAGAGAAAAATAAGAATAATTCTAATAGCACAGTAGATTTTCAACCACTGAAACTGTTTAAAGAAAAAGCTAAATAATCACTTGTCAGGAAAGTTTTAAAAGTAAATCACACATGTAGATGTTGAACTAGTGACCTTTAGGGCACGTTCTAATTTTGAAATAAACATTTTATATGAATAAATGATCCTTTAGTGTGAAATATAAATTGGATTCTTTTTAGCCTAAATGGAAGTAAAGCAAAAAGGAATTAATGTTATTAACAATTACATCCAATATACAGGTTCTTAATCTTGGGTGAATAACAGAATTACCCGTTGATCTTTTAGAATATGCAAATATTTGGGCTCATGGGACGCTGAGAAATATTTAATTACTCTGTGTCAGGCTCTCCTCAGCTCAACACTCAGACATAAGTATTATTATTTCGTGTTTACAGATGAGAGCCCTAGACATAAAAGGTTACACAATTTTCTCAAGGCCACATGACTTCTAAGTGGTAAGACTAGAACCTAGTTCTTTCTGACTTCAAAGACCAACATTCTCCCTTAAGAGTCTTACAGTGACTCACCAAAGAAAGGATGGGCAGATATTTTTTTAGGTCTTTTGCGCCATCTAGGAAAATGTGAAAGTGACCTTCATCTTCTTGACAGTTTAATTTCATGTTAACCAAAGGACAGAGCTAAAATAATGGTAACCAGAAAACATATTAGTTATTGAAAAGGAAGAAAAAACATACGTAAAATCTGATCCTCTTTTCCTAAATTTCCCGGAGAAAAACATGTCTAGACAAAAGAAGGTGTACCATCATGCAGTTGTGCAGTTTGGGTGATGAAGAATCTGTTCACTGGCATGATTCATACAAAAATTCCTTCCACTGCTGAAAGCCATGATTCACATTTCTCAGATGTAGGTCTGACTTCCTGTCCTAAGATGTAGTCCCAAAACACCAGTTTTAATCAGATTGAGGAATTAGTTAACATTTATACATATGCTAAAATCTGCTGATTTCTACCACAGTACTGAAGTGTATCTCATGATGGAGAAAGATTCAGTCTCTTTTTTGATATGATATATGTGAGGGAGGGGGAGATGGAAGAGGAGAGGAGAGATAATCAAGTCAATGAATTAAGGTAAACTTTGAAAATAAAAAAGTTAAAAAACCTCAAAAATCAGGAATAGCAATAATCAGAGACATACATTAAGCACATATTAAGTACCATAAAATGTGCCAACCACTCCACATACATTTAGAGCAATCAATCATTTCAAAAATGTTATGATGTCATAATTCCCATTTTACACCTAAAGAAACAGAATCCAAAAAAGTTAAGTACTCGTCCAGGGTCACATAACTTGTACACATGGATCCAAAATCAATCTTCCTCACCTCTGCATATCTAGTCTCAATGGACACTATACTCATCAGCCTCACACTTTCCATTTTGTTTTCACACAGATCCTTCCTCTTTAAGTACCCTGTAAATGATGGGCTATGTAGAGATGTCAGGCAGGAATCCCATGGTTTCGTGCCATTCCCTTACCACCCACTCTTACAGGTTCTGTTATTGGAATTCATCATTAAAAATGAATTTGGATGCCCCAGTGACTTACAGAAGCTCCTAATGAACATCATAAAAGTGAGGGAGCCATTCACATTTCAGGATGCTCTCATCTCTCACATTCCAGTTGATTTGGGAGGATGAGTTCAGCTCATTAGGAATCAGATGCAAAGGTCTTTAGCCTGAATATAGCTGAGCAGATGGGCCAATTCTCTAAGATCCTGAGTTTGTTTCAGCAAAAATAAGGCAGCTGAAAACTAGGAAGGGCTCTAAATGTACCCAAAGGTATTTCAATTTTCTGCTTGAGCATCCAGGCACACTCAATGTTTACTTGGAAATTTAGAAAGCTTCTGCAATTCTAAGAGTTGGCACCTACAGGCCAAACAGCCAACCACTCATGGGTGGAATTTCAGGACCGCTGGGAAGGCTGACCTCCAGTGACATGTGCTTCCTCTTGCTGAAATGAAACCCTCACAAGTCATTGCTTTACCTTGGGGCTTGCTTCCTCTTAAAATTCAAATGTTCCTTTTAAAGCTGCTAGCAGGAACCAGTCAAGTGCCACAAAGTTCATTTAAAGCCACCCTAAACATAATCCTTCTATCCTAAAACCAGACACAACCAAACAGGAGACTATGTCTCCCCTAGATGTTGCTTTCATCCTTCATTGCCTAGAACCCTGGTACCTCTTTAGGACTTTCTTGCATCCGGCTGCTCATTCTCCTGGTTCTGCAGCTCCCATATTTCATGACTTTCTGTTCTACCAGCCTAGCACCATTTTCAAGGCTGTCTTTGAACCTCAACCCACGCCCTTTCTCCCATGTGACTGAATCAGACTACCCTGATTTTAAAATGCTCTTAATTTTTTACCTCTAGACACCTGCATTGGCCCATCTCTTGCCTCCAGATGATAATTAGAGAATAGCAAACATTAACACGAACCAGAAGATGGAAGTTCTACAAAGAGTATAAAATAGTGTAAAACCTGGAGGTTCAGGCATTATTGAAACCAAACTGAGATTACTAGCAGCATATTTAGTGAGTATCATGGACAGATTAATACTGAAAAGCAAAGCAAAGTATGGTCTGCCCAAAAAACCATGCAGGGTAAATAAGTGTAGATAACCACATATAATTTGTGGACTTGGCAATATATTAAACCTCACAATAGTAGTAATAGCAGAAACAAAAGGTGCATTTTAAAAAATATATTTTACAAACTATTTTAACTCATGTGATCTTTCTCAATGTCTTGTATAATCTCAAAAATACTGCTAGGTAGAAATTATTATCCCTATTTTATAGCTTGTGTAGTTGAAGCCCCCCAAAAATTAAATTATTAAGTTGATAAAATTCATAACAGACTCACAGTAAAAACCTAGGTCTGCCTGACTCTAAATAATATGCATGTTCAGAGCATCCCCTGTCCTTCACCCAGTTTGAATGACCCTAATACTATTTACTTCCTCCCTCCCTGATGGATAGGACAATGGAAGCAGGAGTGTGTAAGAATAAGACAGGGAGCCCAGCTCCCTGCATGTGAATCCCTGTACCCTTGTTTTTTCTGACTGAATTTGTCTAGGTGGCTTGATTATTTTGCACCTGAGTTTCATATTCTTTCAAGTAAAAATTGTATCAACATCACAGGATTGTTGTGAGTACTAACCAAGATAACACATACAGAGATCATGACTTGGAAGGACAATAAACCATTTGCCAATGAACTGTTTTTTGTTTGATTGTTTTGTTTTTGTTCCACAAATGCAATAAGCTTTAACCATGTTAAAGTAGATTGGATTTCTTTTTTATGGACATAAAGAGGGCAGCTAACATCTTGGTTAGAATTCTGGCTCTGGCAGGGTTTCGCGTCTGTACTTGAACAACAACTGCACTATCTAAGAGCTCTTTGACTCTAAACAAACTGGTTAACCCTCTGAACTTTCATTTCTTCATCTGTAAGTAGACTCATGGTAGTACATAATTTGCACCACTGTTGTGAAAATTAAATTGTCTCAGTTAAATATTTAGCAGAGTGCCTGGCTCACTGTAAGTGTTTAGAAACCTGAAGAATCTACACAAAGCTCTTTCCTTACTTTGTGTTAGCAGGAGGTTTGGTTCAAAATGAATCAGAAGGATAAAGTTTTAGCATCGCTAAATCAGCGATTTAATACAGATCTGTCATCATGTTCTGACATCTATAGCTATTAAAGTTGAATGTGGGAGCCAAGACCCTGCACCCAATCTGGGAAATCACTTCTCATCTAGTTCTTAAAAATCCATGAAACCTTAGGGAAATTGAATCATCATAGTAGGCACCACATAGATTCAGTATCCGTGGACACTGAATATGGATAAAAATAGGAATGAATTGTTTAGTAAGAGTATCATATGAGCATAAGATATAAAAAAGTACTACAACTACTACATGCTATTCATCATCATAAGTACACAAAACATCAGGGCATGAAGCAGCTTAAGTCACTGCTTTTATAGAGTTTATCTTCTGGGCAAGGTGGTAGAGAAAGATGATAAGCAAACAAGCATGAATGCATACACATACAGTCTCTATAAAGAGACTGCTAAAGCAGGGATTAGGGGAACTAAGAGACTGGAAGTGTATTATCTTAGATGGGTGTTCAGGGAACACCTCCATGCCTTCTTGACTCTCTATAATGTTAGAGCAGAGGCTTGAGGCATTATTTAGGGGTGATACATACAGAAACCTGGAGGAAGAGCATTTCAAACAGAAACAGTAAGTGTACAAGCCCATCACAGACTATACTCACTGTGCTGAAGCAGTAATACAATGATTAGAAACTAGAGTGAAGTGAGTAAGAAAAAACATGGAAGGAATTCCAATTAAAATTGAATTATGTATATTACTTATTAGGACTGTCCTTATCACTGGAATTTAAGGCTTGTGAGGGAGAGATCATGTTGATCTTTTTGCACCACTTTGTCCCCAGTTGCTAACAAGATGGTTTACACAGAGCGTTAAATCAATATTTTATTTTATGACCAGATATAAGGAAGGAAGGAAAGAAGGAGAAATAAACAAATAAGGATGATAGAGTGTGGTCCAGGACCTGAAAGTCTGGCGGGTTATGGCTTCAGTAACTTAAACACAAAGAATTCAAGAGAACATATGTAAGAGAGGCAGGTTGATATAGCCTTGGAACTGTTAGGCAATGAGATAACATTTACCTTCACCTGTTTAACTCACTTTTTAGCATAATCCAGTTTTGTACACCCAAGATGATATAACACACGTTATGGTGCACGGCAGTGATGACCCAAACTCTTCATTCCTCCCTGGGTCTATGCCCTTTGCCATGTAACTGTTCAGTGCCTCCTCACTGTGCACAGGATGACCTGGGTTGCCTCTTGATTTGGAGCTTAGGGATGTGATTTGATAATAAGGTGAAATTGATTAGGTGTCAGTTTCAAGGTGGGGCTTCAAGAAAGCATGGTTATGTTTGTTTGTTTTCCTACATTTCTACCATCACTATAAGAATATCCTTGGCATGCCCGTTGGAGGATGAGAGACATGTAGAGCAAAACTGGGTTACTTGAGTAATCCAAGTAGGTATCAGCCAAGATCAGCAGAACATGACCACCTTTTAATCCACAATGAACACATACACAAGTGCAATAAACACTTTTTTGCTGTACATGAACTTATGTGGTTTTTCATTACATATCAAAAACTAACTGATAAACACACCCTTTTAAATTCCCCTCTAAAATGCTCTCAAGTCTTTCTTTATGACAAAGCAGAAAAAGTAAAATTGCATAGCAGGAAGAACTCCCATCTGAAGAAAATTGTATAGGAAACCTGTTCTCACTACAGACAGAGATGACTAATATTAGCCAATCTTAATGGTTATGCTTCTGGCTCCCCTGCCATTTAAAATACATTTGATTTTCTTCTAAACTGGCTCATACATGATCAGTTACTACTTCCTTCATGTTTTAAGAAAACTAAACTAATCTCTACTATTATACCACGGAAACATATTTGAATTGAACACAACAGGTATAACAACCTTAATATAAAATAATTTTCCAGCAGTCTGCAACTTGCTGTAATCAGACTCTTTAAATCAGATACAATATCCACTTCAGCAAAACCCCTTCTTATTTGCGGGTGTTTTCCACTGGCTATCTAGATGTTCAGCTGAGCTATGCTCTGTACTCATAAAAAATGATAATCAATGCTTTTACATTTTTTACAACTTTCTTCAAAACTGTTTGAACAGTCCATCAAGAGTGTATCAGAGTGTTCTTGCCTATAAGCAACAGAAACACCCCATGACTAATTTAACAAAAAATAGAAGGTTTTTGGAAGCGTATTAGGGAGCTGCATGGCTTACTTACTTCAAGTAGAATTAGCAATCAGTTATATTTGGTCAGAACATAACTTTTGCTGGACACTAGACACAACTGCTAGGACCAGCACAGCCCGTGGACCTCAGTATTCCTGTTGTGGCTGAAATCAAGTCACTGACTTCTTCACAGAGCTAACCAGACAGTCAAATTCTGAGGAGGTCACAGATGATTGGCCAAACATAGGTCACATGCTTATGCCTAACTTCTATGATAATGATTCACTGTCTCAGTTTAGTGGGGATGTCCCTATTTTACCAATAAAACAATTCAGGGAACCCCTTGGTCTCAACCATATAAGAACAGTGTTACTAAGGGGGATGGAAAAGTGAATATTTGATTCTTTTGCTTTTAAGAACAGTAAGTAGCTTTTTTTTAATACCACTGAGACTCATAAATCAAATATTTTCCCAAATATAGTAAGAGCATTTTTTAAAATGACAAATACATACAACACAGATCATATTTCATTTAGCACTCAGGAAAATAAACATGAGATTTCTAAGGTAGGTATTTTCATAACTATCTGATGCATAAGAAATAAGGAATAATTTATTAACTCATTCAACAAATTTTTTTTAATGTGCAGAGCATTGTCAGTCACTTCAGATGCTTGTGAAAGAGACAAAACCCAGGAATGCATATTGCAGTCAGGGTGCTTTAGAGAAATAAATTTATCATATCAGATGATAACATTTGCTAAGAAGAAAAGAAAAGTGAAAGTAGGGATGTGTGATTAAGCAGGGAAGGAAAAAGCTATCCATTTTTCAAATGGCAGTCAAGGAAGTACCCTCTGCAGGGGTGGCATCATTGCTGGGAAAATTAAGCCCTGTGCACTAAGAAGAGACTTCACTAGGAGAGGAAAACTGGAAGTTTTCACCTCGTCTCTCACAGACTCTGTGTTACGTGTCTTTCGCCTTTGCTGATTTAATCTATATCATTCTCCTGTAATACATAACCACAAGTATGATAGCTTTTCTGAGTTCTGTGAGCCCATCTAGCAAGTCATTGAACCAAGGATGATCTCAGGGACCCCTGACACACCTGTGCTAACAAAAAAAAAAAATACTGAAGAGAGTTCCTCAAGCAGGTGAGATATGAAACCAGAAGGGAATTCGAGTCTAAGCAAAGAAATGAAGAAGACTGGCACAAAAGAGTGCACATTGCATGTTTCCATGTATTTCAAGTTTGAAAATTGATAATGCTGAATTTTGGTGATAGAAGTGAGAATTGACATTACATCAGGGAAGGGTCATAGCTGTAAAGGATGCTGGCCATTTTCAATATATTGATGTAATAAATGTTAGCTAAATATATGTGTTCACTTTATAAAATGTTTCTTGAACTTTATTAGATGTAATATATATGCCCATTATTATAGTTGATAATCACTCAATAAAAATGTATAAAGTATATTACAGACACAGAAGTAGAGGCGTTGCCTGTGAAGAAAGATACACCTAAAAAAGTAATATTATTATGCTGATAAGAGGATTTTTCCATTTCTAGATAATGTAGCATCATAACAACATCATATGCTTATCAACCATAAGGAAATTGGTCTATTTTTCCCTGGCTAGCTAGCTATATATTCTTAGATAAATTTCTTACTCTATCTCAGAATCAGTTTCCTAATCTACAAAATGAGAAATATACAACTTACCTTTCAGTTTTATGGTGAAAAATTAATGGATATCGATAGAGGAATGCCACAAAAACTAGTAAAAGAATAGGGTTCATACAAGCAATCCTTATTGACCCTATTGTTAAGACGGTGGGAAGGAACAGGAAGAGAAATAAGACAAAGAAGCGGATAATATTTTAGTTCATCTAAAAACAGGATCAAGTGTAGTCTGTGTTACTGGAGAAATTAGTATCTGCATCCACAGACTCAGGCATGCCTTTTTCGTTTTCACTAATTTTGGTCCATGTTGGAAGCAGAAAAATTAGACAGCTGGCAAATACAGTAGCTCAGCAGAGTTGAGAAAAAATAATGTTCAAGAAACTGGAGCTATATCTAAGGATTCTGATATTTCAAAAAAAAAATCATATTTCACCCTAGAGCCTTTCAAGCCATTATGATCATCTTGGATTTACAATACATTATAAGATAATAATGACCTTTAGCCCAAGGCACAAGGGAAGGTGCTGTTGAATTTAGAGCTCCAAAAGAATAAGCACACTTATTCCTAGAACATGTCAAGTCCAGGCCCTGAGCAATCAATATAAGTGGTCAAATTACCCATCCTCGATGCTTTTACAGATGTGGTTTCTTCATTGGCAAAATGTGGACTAGAAGGCTTACTCTACAAGAACGGATCTCATTTCAAACTTCCTGTCCTGTGGTTCCTATATATGCATCTTCACACTTTGCGCTGTGCATCTGAATTTGGAGTTAATAAAATATCAGAAGCTCAGGAATTCTATGGGAAATGATAGTACAGAGCATAGGTTAAATATTAAGTAAAAATTAATTTGAAAACTATTATGGTGCAGCAAATGCTGACGTGTATGCCAGGATGATCTTGGAAAATTATTGTATCCTACTGTGAGTTAATGAGCTTCTGCTTCTGACATTTTAATCATTTAATTTCTCAGTTGCAAGATATTTTAGAATTCATTCTTCTCATCATTCATTTCCCTTAACAAATGATAAACAGGTTCAGAAAGGGAAAGTGACTTGCCTGAACTCACACATCTTGGCAGTACCAAATCTAAGACTAAAGCTAGGATTTCTGACTCCAGGCTAAATGCATTTGCAAGAACAAAAAATAAACAAGTGAGAGAACAGGCTTCATAGTCAAAGGGCCTGGATTACAATCTCGCATTGTGATATTCCAGCAGGTACAATCTTGGAGAAGTTAGTTATTTATTATTATTTTTTTTTTGCCCTTAGTTATTTTTTTTAGAAGATGGCTATAATAAAAGCATCTATCTTAAAGGAATACACTGAATTTTAAATATGATCATGTATATAAATCAAGAACATAAGACACTTCCAGGAACACTGTAAGAGCTCAATGAATGTTAGCTATCAGGATATTCATCAACAACTTCATATCCAAGAAGTGAGTTATTGGCAATGATGACAGACACTGACCACTGTGAATTAGCCAGGCAGGAACAAGGATAGCCATATGCTCTTCTTCTTACGAATATCAAATAACGAATTGGAAAATGCCATTTTAAAATCAGTTATTAATTTACTCTTCCCGTATTCCACCATGCCTCTGGATGTGCTTTTTGTTGTAAATATCAGTTCATATAAGTTAGTGGAATTAGGGGTGCTCAAGGGGAAGTTCTCAGTACCTTTGCCTATACTATAATACCACAAAGCCTGCCTAATCATTTCACAGACTTCTAAATAGCTATTTCTGCTATTTAGAAGAAGGTAACTTTGTGTGTGTGCATCCATTCACTTTTATGTGGTACTGTTCATCAGTACCTATAGATCTTTTACTTAGATCATACCTTTATAAGGGGATATGGTAGAGAAAAAAGAATATTATTTTACTGTCTATCAGACTTGGGTTCAGTCCTACCACTTTCTTTAATACCTGCTCATACAAATCACTTAATTTTTGGAACTTCATTTTTCTCAAATATAAAATGGAGATAATACTGACCTCACTAGTTGTGAAGAGCAGTAGAAAGGACTTACAAACTGTCTCTTAATTCCCTTCTTTTTCATGTTTTGGAAAAAAAATACTCAATGATCAAAGAAGTGGGAAATCTAAAAAGGATAGCAGTGAATACAGTAAATAACCAGATCTATCTATCTGTCTATCTATCTATCTATCTATGAGATAGGGTCTTACTCTGTCACCCAGGCTGTAGCCCGATGGTGTGATAACAGCTCATTGCAACCTGGAACTCTTGGGCTCCAGGGATCATCCTACCTCAGCTTCCCAACACACTGGGATTACAGGGATAAACCATGGACACAGCCAGATTTTTCTTAATCTAACTTAATCTAAGGCTGTTTATTTTAATAAGAAAAATAATCCTGACACATTTTATGAAAATCGACCAGAAATAAAACATACAAAAGTAAAGATTTTATTAATTCTTGGAGGAAAATGGGTTGGGAATTGCTAATGCAATTATGATGACCACTAAAGGGATATTCCCGTGTAGAGTTTAAATTTTTAAAATATTCATTTTTTTCAGTATGTCCTTGACAAAGACTAGTACGCTTTCACATGGTACACATGTCTTCTTTTAGCATGAGATATGTGTTTTTCACTGTCACATGAATTTTGTGTAAACATGAAGTTTGATATGGAAAGCAAAAGAGAGGTGAGAAACAAATGGAGCAACATAATCAACTGTTTTAAAGATACAGCCAGGCTCCTAAAAATTAAATAATCTGATTATTAAGTACCATATTAAGTATTTCTCAAAACATGTATTGAACATGCACAGGGCATAGAGTAGAATGCCAGAAATACAGAGATTAATAACATAGTCCTAATTCTCAGGGAACCCACAGTCTAGTGGCACACAAAGGCAATCAAAGGCAACATGTTATGTGCTATATAAACAGAATGTGAGATTAAGGAATAAACTCTGGCAGAGACATACCCTAACTCACACATGGAGGAAGTGAGACAGAAGGATAGAGGGCATAGAGGAAGATATGGGGGAGCACGATATTCTGGAAAATAGCCAGTAGTTTGATGTGGCTGTAGAATTAGGATAAGGAGGAAAGCCTGGAGGCAGCACAGGCTGACTAAGCGAGTAGAGGCAAATCACAACAGTCCTTCTATGCTATGATAGTTTGAATTCTCTTTTCTTCTGAATGCCTATAGGGAAGCATCTAAATATATATATATATATATATATATATATATATATATATATATACATAGGTTTTGTGTATATATATATACATAGGTTTTGTGTGTGTGTGTGTGTGTGTGTATATATATAAAATATGTTATATATTTCTACCTATAAAATATCTTCTTAATATAATTAAGATATTAATATCTTCACATATAATTATGTATAAATAATTAATTATATAATATATAATATTAATTATGTAATTACTTATATATAATATATTAATAGCATAATCAAGATGATATTAATTGTTAATATCAATATTTCCCAATATTAATATCAATATCTTAATTATATAAGAGAATATTTAATATATAACATTTAACACATATTTAAATTATATATATGTGTGTGTATATATATATATTTACAAATGGGGAATTATATAATAAGATTCACGTTTCAATAAAAGATAGCTCCATATCAATGGTCTCTGATACTGTCCACTTGACTCCAAGAATCAATATTGGAATATAAATAAAGAATAAATATAAGAAGTTGAGAAGGTAAAATATCTGGAATTTGGTGATTAATGAGAGAAGAAAAATGAAACAAAACCTGATCCTAGAAATTATCCAGCTTACCTCCTTCTCTGATTAACTCAACACATTTTTCTGTCATGCCACAGAATACAGTTTATGCTATTCTATTTCATAACACACAAATTTTGCAATACAATTTAGCTATTGTTTTGGCTCTTCTTTAAACATACCAAACATCTTCTCACCTTAGTTGCATTATATTTCCTAGAGGGATAATTTGATCCAAATCATTGCAAAATTAACCTAATAACTTAATTCAGATACCCAGTGTTATCACCTCAGATACAACTTTTGGGATTACTGTATCTAAATATAATTTTCCTACCCAGTCAGTCTCTTTTCCCATAGTCTGCTTTATTTTTTCTACATTGATTAATACTTGAAATTAAACTATGTGATTATTTGTTTGTTTGTCTACTGGCTGTCTTTTCCACCAGAATGTAAGCTCTCTAGGGTCAGGAGGTTTTCCTCCTTTACAGCTGAGAACAAAACCTGTCACTAGTACTAGGCACTCCACGTCTAACTGTTAAATGCATGAGGTGTTCAAATGTTTTTTACCTTTCCAGTCAGAGCTGCCACTGGAGTAAATGTAAACTGTCTTATTTTCAAGATAAGACATTTATATCCTAAAAAGGATTAATTGTTCCCTTCAAAGTCCAAATGCTAGTTAATAGTAAAATCTAGGAACGCTGATTCACAGTTCAGATTTCTTTCCTTTTGGTTATACTTTCTCTCCACTCTGGGTAGAAAGCATACCTTCTATTTTGTCTACCTTTTCTCCTCTCTGGTACTTATAACCATACTGGGTATAAGAAAACGTTTCTTCTGACTGAACAAAGAATTGAATGTATTCAACATCTCTCACTTGCAAAAATCAAACCAACTCACCAATTTCTATTCCACCTGAAATTATGACTCTTTTTTTCTCCTAATAATAGAGTCTGTAGTTTCAGTTATAGAAACAATATTACCCTTTCATAAACACAGATAACAGCAGAATTACCCCTCACTCACTTGCCTTGGAGTTGAGGTATGATGGAGAAGAATGGCTGGTATAAAAATCAGGTTGTAGTTCTTTGTGAGTAGAGAGAATTTAGAACAGAATGAATTCAAACTATCGGTCATGAATAAAACCAGTAAAACACAATTTATCTATGAAGCTCCAATGTCCTGAACGGATGCTGGCATAAAAAGACTTCTATAGGTATTATTTTCCACCTCAACAAACAGTTGCATTTAACTTTGTAGCTGTCAAATGGTCACAGCCATTTTTCACTCTAGAGTTGCCTCTTTCAATTTTAGCTTACAATATCGCTCCAAAGCTTAATGGATTGCCCTCCCAAAATACACAAGAAAGAACTGTGATGATTATATTCATGCCAGACAATAATATGTAAAGGTATTTCAGCCAAGTTTCAATGACTGTTAGAAATAGTACTATTTCCTAGGTTTACCATTAATATGGTGTCAATCCCACTACCAACACCTCCTTAAGTTTGATTTATAATCTCTATGTTTCTAGGTCTATTGGTTGATGATGCTTCTTCCTATATGTTTGTTGCTGTTGTTGTTGTTGTTGAGATGGAGTCTCTGTCTGTCACCAGGCTTGAGTGCAGTGGTGCGATCTTGGCTCACTGCAACTTCTGTCTCCTGGGTTCGAGTGATTCCCCTGCCTCAGCCTCCCAAGTAGCTGGGACTACAGGTGCTCCACACCCCCAGCTAATATTTTGTATTTTTTAGTAGAGACAGGGTTTTACTATGTTGGCCAGGATGGTCTCAATCTCCTGACCTTGCGATCTGACCACCTCAGCCTCACAAAGTGCTGGGATTACGGGAGTGAACCACTGTGCCTGGCCAAGTTTAGTTTTTAAAAAATAATAAATAAAACAAGTGTGAATTGAGGACCCTCAATCTAGGTTCTTCAAAATACCTCATGACACTTTGACTTAGAAAGTATTCACCTCCCTCATCCCACTGTGGATAGAGTGTACTTCTCTAACCCTTTGCTGCAGAGCTCGGCCACATATCTTGCTTCTGAAACCAGTGAAATGTTAGTGGATAGGATGTGAGCAGAAACTTGAATTGTGCTTGCATAATTGGTCTTTTTTCTGACATTCCAAAAAGGAAAATGTCAAGACTGTTAAAAGAGGCTGGACACGGTGGTTCACAGCTGTAATCCCAGCACTTTGGGAGGCCGAGGTGAGCGGATCACGAGGTCAAGAGAACAAGACTATACTGGCCAACATGGCAAAACCTTGTCTCTACTAAAAATATAAAAATTAGCTGGGCGTTGTGGTGCATGCCTGTAGTCCCAGCTATTCAGGAGACTGAGGCAGGAGAATTGCTAGAACCCAGGAGGCGGAGGTTGCAGTGAGCCGAGATCACGGCACTGCACTCCAGTCTGACAACAGAGTGAGACTCCATCTCAAAAAAAAAAAAAAAAAGAAGATAGACTGAAAGAGCTTCCCCTGGATAGCTTCTGCTACTCTAGCCTGGGCTCGAAAATGCAACAGGTAGAACAGACCTGAATTCCACCCCTAACTGAAAGCAGAACTGCTGCAGCTGACCGATAAACCACATGCAATGAAATTAAATATTTGTTTGGTAAGCTACTTAGATACCATGGTTGTTTTCAAAGAGCAAAATTGATTAATATAGACCACCTCCCCTGTCTCCTGCTGACATTCAGAACCGTTCAGAGGATACTCATTTTGATGTCCATGACTGGGTGAAAGGAATACAAAAATAAAACCAAACAGTCATTAAGTTTAGTTCCTAGGTTGGTCACTTAGAAACACTGTAAACTTAGGCAAGCCCGCTTGACTTGCATACTTGAGTTCCTTACCTACAATATGGGGTAAATAATATTCACTCCTAGGTGAAATGATGAATATTAAATGAGTGTAAATTCTGTGAATCAACTAGCACAGGTCTTTCTCAGAATAGTGCTGAATCAAGGGACAGATTATCTGTTTCCAGATCTTGAATTTCCTACCAACTGGCTGGGAGTAGAGAATGTTGAAATATTTTATTTTTTCATTGTCCATATGTATTCTCACTTTCAATTCTTCTCGCTGTAAATAGTCCTGGAGTGGGCAGCAAGGGACACATATTCTTTATAGTTTATATGAAGGGAACTTTTCCCCAGGGCTGGATTTCAGAGGTAGGTGTATATCTAAGGCCTAACATAGCAGCCTCAGCACTGCAGTACTTATGCCACAGTGATGGGCTCACAATGGGCACATGATCAAAGCCTGGCCAATGAGAGCCTATCCCAACATCTTGTCTGAAACTAAAGAGATTAAAGTGCTTTTTCTTTACTCCTAATTGAATGCTGAACATGTAATATAATCCTAGAGCTAACGTGGCTATGGCAGACAATATACTGGGGGAGTCCTCGTTAAAATAAAGCCAACATAGAAGGAAACAGATGAAGATATGGATGAAAACTAAATTTGTGTTACATTATTTAAACTTTGGCATCCACCTTGCACTGCAGACAGGACCGCTAATGGGCATTTCAATAATGTGAGCAAACACGTTCCCAATTACTTAGGCCAATTGGAGATGGGTACCAATACATGCAAACTAAAAAGTGTGACCTTGAAAAATTCATTTTATTTCTTTGAATCAAGATTTCTTAATATGTGAAATAGAAACAAAAATATTGTTACTTTATAGTATCAAGATGTGTTGCTATTATAGAAATTAAAACATGTACCTCAAATATAATATGTAGCCAATACAAATAGCCAGCATCATCAACACATTCTCTTACCTTACACCAGCTTTGAAAAATGTCACAGACTAATAATTCAATAAAGACACATTTCTTCACCACTCTTTATGCACCAAATGAGAGGTTCCAGAGCAATGTTCTAAGGAGGAGGAAAAGGAAAATGGAGAGAGAGGAACAAAAGGGAATAATCATAGACACAGAGAACCAGAAGTCAGGGACATGGTAAGAAAACGGGTAAGAGAGGCCAGAAGTGGCGGCTCATGCCTGTAATCCCAGCACTTTGAGAGGCCAAGGTGGGCAGATCACTTGAGGTCAGGAGTTTGAGACCAACCTGGTCAACATGGTGAAATCCCATCTCTAATAAAATACAAAAATTAGTCAGGCATGGTGGTGGGAGTCTAATCCCAGCTACTCAGGAGGCTGAGACAGGAGAATTACTTGAACCCAGGAGACGGAGTTTATAGTTAGCTGAGATCATGCTGCTCCACCCTCAAAAGAAAGAAAGAAGGAAAGGAAGCAAGGAAGGAAGGAAGGAGGGAAGGAGGGAGGGAGGGAAGGAAAGAAGAAGGGAGAGAGGGAAGGAGGGAGAAATGGAGGGAGGGAGGGAGGGAAGGAAGGAAGGAGGGAAGGAGGGAAGGAAGGAAGGAAGGAAGGAAGGAAGGAAGGAAGGAAGGAAGGAAGGAAGGAAGGAAGGAAGGAAGGAAGGAAGGAAGGAAGGAAGGAAGGAAGGAAGGAAAATGGATGAGAGGAACTTAATATGTCCAAAAGCCTCTGGAGTCTGGAACAACTTCAAGACAGGCTGCCCAGGTGAAAAAATGTAAAGGGACTAAAAACAAAACAACTCATAATTCCTGAGATAATGAACTGAACCCTTAGGGAATGAATAACAATAAGAACCTACTTCTGTTAGAAGGGTAAACAACATACAAAGAAAGCCTGCCTCAGCCTAGTTCCCTTTCCCATGCTCTCAGCCTGTGAGTGATACAGACTACACCTACTGAAACCATCAGGCTTGGAGATCTGCAAAGATCTCAAGCCTGAAGATCCCTGCTAACCCTAAATGACAGAAGTTGAGATTCCTCAGCCCGTAAGAAACAGCAATCGCCATTTGTCATCCCTTACCCTAGAGGAAATTGGTAGCCCCTTCTGAGTAGGGTTTCCACCAGACCATATATTTAGGAAGAGAAAGAACAAACGCAAACTATTTCTTTTCAGAAGACCCACGGACTTAATGGCATACACAGTCCTATTTGCACACATAGATCAGAAGGGAGGTTCCCATTTTCTGGTGTACCAGAACCTCTCACCTCCTCCCTTTGAATATAGCAGTCCACCCAGCATATTTCCTTCAACTGGCCATTGTCCTCAGGTAAACATTTTCTTTCTAACCACATCCACTCTTCCTCAGCCTCACATCTTTAGTCACACTGTGCCCAAAAAATAAGACCCACAGAATTAAACACCTTTGATATGGTTTGGCTGTGTGTTCACTCTAATCTCACCTTGAATCAGCTCCCATAATCTCCACGTCATGGGAGGTTCCAAGTGGGAAGTAATTGAATCATGGGGTGTTTTTTTTCTCATGCTGTTCTCTTGATAGTGAATGTGTTTCACAAGATCTGATGGTTTTATAAAGGGCAGTTCCCCTGCACACACTCTCTTGCCTGCCGCCATGTAAGATGCACCTTTGCTCCTTCTTTGCTTTCTGCCATGATTGTGAGGCCTCTGCAGCCATGTGGAACTGTAAGTCCATTAAACTTCCTTTTCTTTATAAATTCCTCAGTCTTGGGCATTTCTTCATAGCAGTATGAAAATGGACTAACATAGTAAATTGGTACCAGTAAAGTAGGGTACTGCTATAAGGGTACCCAAAAATATGGAAGTGATTTTGGAAATAGGTAACATGCAAAGGTTAGACAGTTTGGAGGTCTCAAAAGAAGACAGAAAAATGTGGGAAAGTTTGGAACTTCCTAGAGACTTAGAGTGCTCAGAAGACAGGAAGATGTGGGAAGCTTTGGAATTTCCTAGAGAGTTGTTGAATGACTTTGCCCAAAATGCTGATAGTGATGGACAATGAAGTCCAGGCTGAGGCAGTTTCAGAAGATGAGGAATTTTTTGGGAATTGGAGTAAAGGTCACTCTTCTGATACAGAGACTGGCGGCATTTTGCACCTGACCTAGAGATTTGCGGAACTTGGAACTTATGAGAGATGACTTAGGGTATCTGGCGGAAGAAATGTTTAAGCAGCAGAGTGTTCAAGACATGACTTGGGTTCTGTTAAAAGCCTTCAGTTATATGTATTCACAAAGATACGGTTTGCAATTGGAACTGACATTTAAAAGCGATACAGAGCATAAAAGTCTGGAGAACTTGCTGCTTGATGACACAGTACAAAAGTAAAATGCATTTTCTAAGAAGAAATTCAAGCAGGCTGCAAAAATTTTGCATAAGTAACAAGGAGACAAACGTTAATCATGAAGACAATAAGGGAAGTGTCTCCAGAGCACATCAGAGGTTTTCACAGCAGCCCCTCCCATCACAAGCCAGAAGGCCTAGAAGGAAAAATGGTTTTGTAGGCCAGGCCCCAGAGCCTGCTGCTTTGTGCAGTCTCTAGACTTGATGCCCTGCATCCCAGACTTGGCCAAAAGGGGCCGATGTATAGCTCAGGCGATTGCTTCAAAGCATGAAAGCTCCAATCCTTGGCGGCTTCCAAATGGTGTTGGGCGTGTGGGTGCACAGAAGTCAAGAATTGAGATGTGGGAATCTCTGCCTAGATTTCAGAGGATGTATGGAAATGCCTGGATGTCCAGGCGGAGGTGAGCTGCAAGAAGAGCCCTCATGGAAAATCTCTGGTAGGGCAGTGTGGAAAGGACATGTGGGACTGGAGCCCCCACACGGTGTGCCCACTGGGGCACTGCCTAGTGGAGCTATGAGAAGAGGACCACTGTTCTCCAGACCCCAGAATCATTGATGCACTGACAGCTTGCACATTGCACCTGGAAAAGCCACAGACACTCAACCCCAGCCTGCGAAAGCAGCCAAGAGAGAGGCTGTACCCTATAAAGCCACAAAGGTGGAGCTTCCCAAGATTGTGGGAACACTGTATACATCTGCTTAACCTGGATGTGAGACACAAAGACAAAGGAGATTATTTCAGAGCTTTAAGATTTGACTGCCCGGTTGAAGTTTAGACTTGCAGGGAGCCTGTAGCCTCTTTGTTTTGGCTAACTTCTTCCATTTGGAATGGGTATATTTACCGAATGCCTGTACTCCCATTGTATCTTGGAAGCAACTAACTTGCTTTTGACTTTATAGACTCCTAGGCAGAAGGGATTGTACTTGCCTCAGATGAGACTTTGGACTGTGGACCTTTGAGTTAATGTGGAAATGAGTTAAGACTTTGGGGAATTGTTGGGAAGATATTATTAGTTTTGAAATGTGAGGACATAAGATTTAGGAGGGGCCAGGGGTAGAATGATATGGTTTGGCGGTGTCCCCAACAAAATCTCATCTTGAATTGTAGCTCCCATAATCCCTATGTGTCATGGGAAGGACCCAGTGAGAAGTAATTGAATGATAGGGGTGGGCTTTTCTCATGCTGTTCTCGTGATAGTGAATGTGTCACGAGATTGGATAGTTTTATAAAAGGCAGTTCCCCTGCAGGTGCTTTCTTGCCTGCCACCATGTAAGACGTGCCTTTACTTCTCCTTCACCTTCTGCCATGATTTTAAGGGCTTCCCAGCCATGTGGAACTGCGAGGCCCTTAAACCTCTTTTTCTTCAGAAATTACTCAGTCTCAGGTATTTCTTCATAGTAGTAGACCTTCAATTCACCTTCTCTCTCCAACTAAATAATTTCATTTTCACTCCATTTCTCCTACCCATCTCTAGAATCTCAGAGGAAAGTTTCCAAGTATTTCTGTTCATTTCCAAAGAAAATCCTTCTCCCATAACATCTGCATCAACTACTCTCATCTCTTTAATGTTTATTCTCATTTTCGTTTTGTTTTCTCTTTCATCTTTGTCTTAGCCCTATGTCCTGGCTATTTCTCTTTAGTTTTAAACAGATGTACAAATCCCATTACCCAAAACCAGAATGAAAAAGGAAGAAAAAAGCCGATGCAAATACCACCATCAAAAGAAAAACTGTTTCACCTGTTTTTCTATCTGGTTCCCATTTCCCCTTTGATCTGACAGCAGTTTATTCTTGTCTCTTAAGTATGTTCATATCCATTGACTACTTACTTTCTTAAAATCCAAATTGTATTACCTGGTTAAAACTGTATAATGCAAGATATTAATAGTAGGCAGTATTGGGGAGGGGCTATATTAGAACTACCTGTGCTTTCTGATCAGGTTTTATGTAAATCTAAGAAACTAAAGAAAAAAATTACTTAAAAAAATCTAGTAAATGATTGCATTATACATGATATTCCTGGAACATTATTTTATGTTATGTGTTGGTGAAGATAAATTAAAAGTTAACTGAAATTCTGAAGCATTTTAAAAAAACCATATTTGACAGCTGCCATTGATCTCCTAAGCACCCACTCTAATGGTGACTTATTCGTGTTCTTCCTTTACCTCTGTGCTATTGAATCCTGCTAACCTATTTTCCAACTGCCAGGAATAGAGCAGCTGTATTTCTGATGTTTCTTTTTCAAACTAATCACTATAACAAAAATAGTAAAATATTCATGTAGCAGTTGGGAAGATAATGGTTCAAGCAAATCATAATGCTAATAAATGGCAGTAAATGACTGAATAAACATAAAAACTAAAGGACTTTGTCACAATTAGTGATTCTTTTCTCTATGAAATGAGCTACTCTAATCCTGAAACTCATTCTTCTTGCTGACTGTTCTATGTCTATTAAAGACACTGCTGTTTTTCTACTCACCCAATGGCAAAACTTCAAGCATCTTAAATCACATATGTCTACAAATGTTTCTTCCTGTAACCATGGACCCCAAGAGGCTGGAACTCACTGCTACTCTAGACTAATTCCTTTCTTTCTCCAAATGTGAAGGCTGAAACTTGGGGGAAAGGAAGTGATGGGAAGGAATGACTGTCCATGATGTTATTATTTGTGACTCAGGTTTGGGACTAGAACTATAGTCTCCTGATTCCTAGCTAATCTATCCTAACCTCATCAGGCTGTGACTCAGAGGCAGATGAAAATATTGAGGATATTGTGGGTGGCATCTTTCTGGGACAGGTGAGTCAGCCTTTAGTGAATGTACTGTCCTAAAAACTCTGTTTCTAATCACTTAACTAGCATTAGTTTCAAGTAGTGGGCCTCTTGCTACTTCCTACTTTTTACCATAATAATGATCCAGTTTTCCCAAGGCACAGCTATATTTCCTACAATTGAATAGATAAACCTTGAGTCAACTTGTGGCTATTGGTGTTAGTACCTATGTCTTCCAAGTAATCCCTAAGAAAGTCCTCCAATCCATTAGTGTCATGATTCCAAAATACATGTGAGCCTGCTAGTTAAATCATCATTGTGGCTTCAGTGTGCAAAGACAATTTGTGATTTTTTAAAACTGAAATGATGTACGCAAATCATAAAGAGCAATCCTTTTAATAATAAGAATATCATCAGAGATAATTCAGTTAATGTTCTATTTATTTTCAAATGGCTATAGTTTTTATGCTCCAGTTGCCATAAAAACAATGATTCAAATAGTTATTAATGTAATTTTAATGGCTGGTGGGCTCCTATAAATCCCTTTTTTTTTTTTTTTTTTTGAGATGGAGTTTTGCTCTGTCACCCAGGCTGAAGTGCAGTGTTATGATCTCTGTTCACTGCAACCTCTGCCTCCCGGGATGAAGTGATTCTCCTACCTCAGCCTCCCGAGCATCTGGGACTACCAGCGCCTGCCAACATGACTAGCTAATTTTTGTATTTTTAG
Source organism: Plecturocebus donacophilus (assembly GCA_004027715.1). Lineage (NCBI taxonomy): Eukaryota > Metazoa > Chordata > Mammalia > Primates > Pitheciidae > Plecturocebus > Plecturocebus donacophilus. The sequence goes on from PVKP010003714.1 coordinate 26,845, forward strand.
TAGAGACAGAGTTTTACCATGTTGGCCAAACTGGTCGCAAACGCCTAACCTCAGGTGATCTGCCCTCCTCAGCTTCCCAACGTGCTGGGATTACAGACATGAGCCATCACTCCTGGTCACAATCCCCTCATTTTTAATAAATTAAAAAAAGAACTTATGTATACAACCATTTCCCAAGGCCAAAACACTGCAAAGAGAAAGCAGTAGATACCCTAGATTTTGATAGTCAGTCTCAGCTTGCTATTCTCTAATGAAATTATGTGTTCAAACAGAAAGAGTGTAACAGAACAGCTACACTCATAATTAAACATATATACATATGCCTATAAGCACGGGGCAGTTTAAAATTACTTGGAACTTTTTCTGGTGTGATTTTTGTGCTCTTGGTTTCATCCACCCACATAGCTAAACCTCTTTAGTCCCCGTAGTGTCATTTCTCTCTCATTCCTGTAGGTTGCAACATTCCCAATTTAGTATCATTTGAGAGCATAATTAAAGTGCCATTTATTCTTTTTTACATAATATGAACTGATAAAAGTGAAAAAGTTGAAAAGTCTTAAATACAGTTGGTTTTCTCTTCAAGTTTCTTCCTCAGGTACAACAAAAAATATATTTAAAGTGTCCCATACAGTTCTGATATTCTTCTGCAAAAGATGACAATATAAATCCATAGTAAGGTAGAAACTACAGAAACTATAGAAATTTATTTTGGCAGACATGAGAGAAGAAATGTTGAAGATGCAGCATTGGAAGCCTGCAGAGGAAGGCACAATCAAATTTGCATATGAAGTCCATGTAATATGTGGAAATGAAGGAATAGAGACATCAACCCCACCTCTCCTTGAACTCAAGTTCTTGAAACTTACCGAAGGTGTGGGAGGGAGGGTACAGGAATGCACCTGCTCAAAATTCTAATGTAGGAGAATAAATAATGTGTCTTAGATTAAAATCACACTGATATTACATAAAAGAAAAGATGTGGCTTAGTTTCTGCATTGAGTTTGTGTATTTACTCCCTGCCCCACTCCCTACACCTTGATTTGGCCTTTCAGAAATTTGAACCTCTCTTCCTTTCCCTGAACTAACTCAGGGTTCAGCTGTAATCATTCTATTTTCCAAACCTCTTCACTACTTTACAGAATTAGGAAGTCAGGTAGAAAAACTCTGACTACATCTTTTAATAACTCCTCTTTAATAAATTGAAATGTAATGACCTTTGGGAGTTATGGCACTGATGGTCACTCCCACAATGAGCAAGGATTTCACAGGAGACAAATCTAAATCAGGTTACCCTCAGAGTAAAAGCTTACCTATTCCAATGGAATTTAAATGGTTAATATAGAGTAGTCATAGAGGCACTCCCAAGATGGGTAAAAATATCAGCAGACAAAGCTAAAACAATAAAATCACTCTAGGTTGTATGGTAATTCCTGAGATAAATTTATATTTCAGGGAAGATGATAGTAATAATGGAAGAATTCCTGGGAGTGAAAATTACCCATTACTCTTTTTTTGAGATTAAGATTACAGTGAATATAAGATACTTGGATGACAACTGTCTATCATCATATGGAGGCCCACAGATATGCATTCATTCTTCTGACAGTTCAAAATTTCAAAGGAGAATAACTCAGAGTAAGATTCCCATACAGGAGTGTTAAAAAGAGAAAGGCAGTGATGCTTGGATAATGGTAGTAGTCCCATTCCAGATGATATGGCTTGGCTGTGTCCCCACCCAAATCTCAACTTGAATTGTATCTCCCATAATCTCCACATGTTGTGGGAGGGAACCAAGGGAACATAATTGAATTATGGGGACTGGTCTTTCCCCTGCTCTTCTCCTGATAGTAAGTCTCATGAGATCTGATGGCTTTATCAAGGGTGTCTGCTTCTGCTTCTTCCTCAATTTTCTCTTGCTGCCACTATGTAAGAAGTGCCTTTTGCCTCCAGCCATGATTCTGAGGCCTCCCTAGCCATGTGGAACTATAAGTCCAATTAAATCTCTTTTTGTTTCCAGTTTCAGGTATATCTTTATCAGCAGTGTGAAAACAGACTAATACTCTAGGTAAGGTTTTCCTTGAAATGCAACTCAAGTTTGAATGTGTTATTCAGGCAGTCAGTAGTCCTTTAAATGACAAGATTTCAAAGACCACGTGGCAATCAACCATCAGCTACATTTTTTAATACATTTTAAATGCAGGTAACAGGATGAAAAGATGATCTTAAGGAGATAACTACAGTAGTCCCCACTTACCCACAGTAAATGTGCTCCAAGACCCTCGGAAGATGCCTAAGACCATGGGTAGTAATGAACACTATATATGCTATGTTTCTTCCTATATATAGATGCTTATGATAAAGTTTAATTTATGAATTAGACACAGAAAGAGATTAACAACAATAGCTAATAATAAAATAGAACAATTATAATATAGCATAATAAAAGTTTGTGAGTTTGGTCTCTCTTGTTCTCTCTGTATCAAAATATCTTATTATACTCTACTCACCTGTTTCTGAACTGTGGTTGACAACAGATAACTGAAATCACAGAAAGTAAAGTCAAGGGAGTACTACTATAAAAAAATGCATAAAAGTGGAATACCCAGTGCATAAAAGATGTTCACAAATTTCAAAAGATATCATCCAAAAATAAGAAGACAGGAAACAGCAGATGCTGGAGAGGATATAGAGAAATAGGAATGCTTTTACACAATTGATGGGAGTGTAAATTAGTTCAACCATTGTGGAAGACAGTGTCATGATTCCTCAAGGATTTAGAACTAGAAATACCATTTGACCCAGCAATCCCATTACTGCCTATATACCCAAAGGATTATAAATTATTCTATTATAAAGACACATGCACACAAATGTTTATTGGTGTACTTTCCACAATAGCAAAGACTTGGAATCAACCCAAATGCTCATCAATAATAGACTAGACAAAGAAAATATGGCAACTACACACCATGGAATATTATGCAGCCATAAAAAAGAATGCATTCATGTTCTTTTCAGGGACATGGATGAAGTTGGAAACCATCATTCTCAGCAAACTAACACAAGAACAGAAAACCAAACACTGCATGTTCTCGCTTATAAGTGAGAGTTGAACAATGAGAACACATGGACACAGGGAGGAGAATATCACACACTGGGGCCTATGGGGGGCAGGGGGCTAGGTGAGGGATAGCATTAGGAGAAATACCTAAGGTAAATGATGAGTTGATGGGTGAAGCAAACCACCATGGCGCATCTATACCTATGTAACAAATCTGTATGTTCTGTACGTGTACCCCAGAACTAAAAGTACGAAAAAAAGAGAAAACAGATATCACCCACTCCATTCTCTAAAGGTTTTGGTTGAGATGCAAAGATACATGTTTACTTTCTGAACTCATAATATTTTTTTTCTTTTGTATTTCTATAATGGGTAAGCATATCCAAGGCAACAAATTCAGGAGGCCAATTCCCCAACCCCATCTAGGAATGGCTATCATCTTTTCCAGTCTCTTTGGTGCCATATGAAGATGCAGGAAGGTGTCAAGTGGCTTGTAAGAATTCCTAAAATGAGTCAACTATTTGAGAAGTGATGATCTAAGACAAAGTGCTACTTCTAACCACTTTTATGTAAATGGAATCTCCAACAATGGGTGAGGACCTTGAAGGTAACCAATCTGAAACATAGATCTGTTGAGGAGATTAGTTTGACCTATTCCTGTACTCAAGTTTCTAAGAGTGAGCTTTGTTAATGTCTGCTGCTACTTGGTACTTATGGGAAGCTCCAGGTTGTCAGAGGAAATCAAGAAAAGAGGGAAGAATCATTCTATCTTAAATTCTAATTCACTTGTGAGTTTCAAGTGGGTAGATTTCAGCATGTCAGCATGTTGTTGGATATTATTTAACATTTACAATTATATCACAGGTGGATTTTAATAGAAGGAACAATGAGAAATATATCATCATTAATTGATTTTTTTCATAATTTCAAAGAGAATCCTAGTTAAGAGTTTGACATATGTATTGTATATATGTTTATTTATATAATTTTGTTGGATTTTATCATTTCACTTATTTCTTAAGTGTCCTAGGCCATATCTTGGGAAGGGAAAAAGTGTTGAGAAGCTCAAAACAATTACTATTTATGTCATTTCAGAACTAATATTAACTGCTAAATAGTATGACTATGTTTACTAACAAGTTGTGATCACTGATTTCCTTATTTGATTTTTTTGTGGTGTAGCTACCTATTCTAGATTTAATATCCATGTCTCTTAGTCTAATGTTTACCAATTCTATAATAAGAGTGTGCCCATTTTATCTTTCTGCTAGGAGTTAAATCTTAATCCAAATACTTAAAGTTTCTTACCTAATACAAAAAGAGAAACATTTCACTTGACAAATGTGTTAAGTTTGACTTAAAACTATTAAATGTCTCACCATCTTAAGCTAAACTAATCATAATATTAAATTTCTAGCCTGTAGAATGGGTGATTCTTCATTTACTGAATTAAAATATTCTCAGAGGTATGGGGATTAATCTATGCAATTCATATTACTATTAGCATAGATTTGAGAAATTTTTCACTAACAAAATCTCCCCTGACTTAGAAGGCAGCAAATTCAAAACCAGTAACATAATTTATAGTATATTCATGTACTGATAGCTCTGTGTTCAAAGGAATTTCCATGTTTAAAGCCCACCACAGCACTTGTTAAAGGTGAGTAAAAGTCTCCTGAAGTAGATCCTGAAAACAATAAACTGAAGGAAACAAACACCTTTGTAAGAAGAGGGCTGTATATTTGGTTTCAAATTTCATAGCAGAAAAAATAAAGAAGAATGAAACTTAGCTAATTACAAAACTCATAAATTAAAAAGACATATTTATTTTCAGATAAGGCACTTGCTTCACTTACTTGTTCCTTCTTATTAGCTTTCCTGGGTTTTCTTGAATCAGATTTCTCCCTCGGAGTCTCATATGTATATGAATCATGGCCTATATTTTCAGTAACATTCCTACAACAAAGAAAAGAGTTATGTTGCTATTTTCTAGTCTTATCTGTTAATGCAATCAGAGGTGGAATGTTAAACATTATTAATTTTAAAACATTACTTCAATTTCTCAACCCATGGGAAGCATATTCTTGACTCAAACACATTGATGGATTTCAGATTGCACAGCTTGGGTCCTTTGGTTAATTATGCTCTCTCAAGTTGGAATTTGCAAAACACATGCCCAAGGCTGTTGCAACATGTTTCAAACTACAATTCCTTGACCCTTCAGGAATCCCTTGTCTATCATCACGAATATAGTATCAAACATATGCCATTATTAGAAGTAGATTGCCCTCAAATATACTGGGCTAACAAAAAGTGGGAGTCTCTTAGCTGTGAATACTTGCTTACATGAGTCTGTGAATACACTATGACCATGAGACCAGGTTCTGGGATGAGGGGGAGGCTCAGCTCCCTGACAGAATGTGTTCTTCCAGGTTCTTGGTCCCTCACTCACCCAAGAATTGGGGAGAGGACCCTATGGGGCGTGGTGGACTCATGAGTAAATATTGGATCCCAAAGAGTTTTGCAGAAAGTGATTTATTTAGACAGAGAGGGAAAAAGGAGAAAGAAACAGAGTGAGAGCAGCTCCCACGATGTCATGGAAGGGGATCCAGAAATGGAGTCTGCCCGGATGTGGGAGAAGAGGACTTTTAACCTGGGAGATATTCCTGCCCCATTCAAATTTTCTGTCCTATGAAAAGGAGTTCCTTTAAACTTCTGCTGGAATGATTGATCTTTAATTCTTTCCCACACGTGAAAGTTAAACAAAGACCTCTAGTCTCCCAGATGGAGACATGGGTGGAGGTATGGTGCTTGAAAGTTCTTGCCTCTGAAAGTACACCCTGTTGTAGGCCCAGGAAGAGAATACATTCCCTCAACTAAAATGTCAACCAAGAAACAAACTGTGAGTTTCTAAAGGAAGACTATCGGACAGATGCTTCTAGTAGGCTTGACTTATTTTTTGAGGCTCGGAATAGAGAAAGAGATGTTTATGTGAACTTTCAATGTACTCCCTCTGAGAAAAGCATATCTGAGGAAGCAAGGTAACACAGGACAGGCAGCGACGTGGTTGGGATCCAGCATTTTGTAAACCTGGACAGCTCATTTTGTCTCACTGGGCTTCTTCATTTTAAAAATAGTATGTATTTATCATAATATCCCACAGGGACGCTGGAAAACAGCATGACATGACTATGCCATATTTACATTTTCTCAGGAAAATTCCATAGCTTAGATTCAAATCTGAAATCAGTTTGAATTTTTGCAAAGATGAAGGAGAGAAATTGTTTTGTATGGCTTTAAGACATTGTTTTGTAAGTGGTAAAAATCAGAGGCTCTTTTCTGAGGTGTTCTATGAAGTTGAAGTTTTAAATATAATCTCCAGAGAGGGAAGGAATACAGAAGAAACAGAAAAAGGGAAGAGGTGCTGAAGAAGAAAGATCAATTAGAATTAAGTTGCTACTCTGGTATCTGGAACTACGTTAAATACAGATTGCATTATATTTAACAGTCAGTTACAGAATAAGCTCCATTTTGAAAAGGCATGCTGTTGTTTGGATACCAACTTTCTTGTTTTCAATATGATGATTTTTTTCTTCCCAAAACACATTAAATAAATATAGTATAGAAGATCAGGCCAGGCATGGTGGTTCACACTGTAATCCCAGTACTTTAAGAGCCCGAGATGGGCGGGTCACTTAAGGTCAGGAGTTCAAGACCAGCCCGGCCAACATGGTGAAATCCCATCTCTACTAAAAATACAAAAATTAGCCAGGCATGGCAGTATGTGCCTGTAATCCACTATTAGGGAGGCTGAGGCAGGAGAATCACTTGAAGCCAGGAGGCAGAGATTGCAGTGAACTGAGATGGCACCACTGTACTCCAGCCTGGGTGACAGAGTGAGGCTCTCCCAGCCACCAAAGAAAGGTGGTCATATTTCAACACGATAGTTTCAGGCAAAGACATATTCATTAAAGTTTTCAGTTACACAATATCACAAAAAATAAACTGAACTGAGTTACATTTTGAATGGACTTTGATCATTTTGCTTTACACATAGATGCCAAGGGAGATAACAAAACAGCATTGTCTAAGACTCTTCAGTTTGCCTTGTATGTATGCCACGTCCATGTGTTTCACAGTATTAATGTTATAGCATTTATTTTGGCATAAAAGAGTTTTTCTATGCTATCAATTTATTCAGTTTAGCTTGAAGGCGAGATAATCATAATCAATCCCCAAAACACTGAAAACCTGTTGAAGGAAATGGTTTAAATAGAATGCATTTCTAAAGAAAACTCTTCGCACTCTCATTCAGCATGTGCATCTTTCCCATACTGCTTCAGTCAATAAAGAAGTCTTTGTTCTATTAAATTGTACATATAAGCTATTTTAATAGAATACTTTCAAATAGATATTTATTATTTATGTGAACTGTTTTCATTATGTAACATACATTTTTCCTATCTTTAAAAACTGTTTTCATTTGAGTAGGATCCTAATCATCATAATTTCCCATTAAAATTAATAGAATTATATTTTTATTTAATATCTTTTTTAGTTAGGGGCAGGATTATCAAAAATGAATTAAGGTAATTAAGAAAATGTCCTTTCAGGAGAATGATTTCATTTAAATATCACAGAAACCGTGTGGGTATACATTACCATCATTATCATTACTATCATCCCCATCATCGGTGTTATCATCACCCTAATTACTTTAATTTTAACCTCAATTCTCACACAGGAAACTGAAGCATAAAGTAGTTCTGGGACTTGCTTACGATCACACGGTGAATAAATGACAGAGCCTTGATTCCATCCCAAATCTATCTGACTCCACGCCTAATAGTGAGAACATTCAGATTAACATGAGGAAAAGAGGAAAGAGTCAACTAAGACCTCTAGTTTCTAACTTCCTCATAAGAAACTACATGGCAAAATTCATCTTTTGATAAGTCACTAACAAAATACTGAAATAATATAACAGATAATGCAATCAATGAGGAAATAAACCTTTTGGCAGCTCTGTGCTCTGTGAGAGAAATGAAGAGGAAGGTGAACAGGAACCATGTAAATTCACATCCAGCTTTAATCAAAGCAGTTTTATATGCGTGCATGCTATATACTGGGATTTTTTTTTAACGTGCATGATACTTTATTTGAGAAAAGGGTTGCATTGTGTTTTTTATGGAAAAGAAACTAGAAAATCACTGTTCGGAATGAACTCAGCCTACTTTCTGTTGTGAGTTGACACTCCATGGTTTTCTGAATCTGTGTAGCTTACTAGAGCAAAAACTCTCAACCTGGTTAGCAACACAATGTTAACTAGCAATCAATTTTGAGGACATTAATGAGGAATAGTTAAAACATCCGCTGTTTAAAATATTTAGAATTTATTCAATGTTTTCTCCTTCATTATGTCCAATATTATTTATTTGAAATTTCATGTATTTTATTAGTGGGAGAAAAACAAGGAAGTTCAACAGGTTTTAACTTTAGATGAGTGACAGACTTTTGAGAATCGAATGGGAGCTGTGAATCTTTTCACCAAAATAAAGCACATATTTTCATAAACAATTTGTGTGTATACAAACACACACATGCAGACACATGAAGCTAACTGCTCAGGAACATCCACAGGAGTACTTATAAATGCCATCACTAATTGCCACTGGAATATAAAGCTATTGTTGTGAATATATCCAATGGTGAGATGAAAGTGACTTCAAAGGGGGATAAATTACTAATCTCACCATAGTGTATGGCACAACTTTGCGACCTCAAGATTTAATTCACCAGCTTCCATTAAGCTTACATTTGGGTACTGCAAAATCAAATCTGCTGAGCAGCTTCTAATTTTCCCCCAAATTTTTAACAGCTGAGATTTCGGACCCCACCATCTACACAAAACTAGGTGTCATTCTTCTCAGGACAGGTAGTTAGAGACACAGAGCACATCTGTGATCAGAACTTGTTACCTTTTAAAAGTAAAAGATTTTATTAGCATCTTTCCTAATTATTGGGAAGAAAATCAGGCGGTAAGCATTTTCTTGTTGTTGTTTCTCTCTAGTTTGGTGTGAAATGTGGTGTTTCACTGATAGACAGATTTATCTATAAGGGAAAATTCAGCCTAGTAAAAATACGTCTAGTAAAGAATTCCTCCTATGAACAAAACACTGTAGTAAGCTTCAGGAAATGGACCAAGCCATTGGAAAGGGTATATGTGTTTTTTTTTTCATTAAGGGAGAAAGAATAAATGTTTAAATGAAACATTCTAACCATATGATAGTATTTAGTATCATAAAAATTGCAAAGCCACCTTTTCTTTTAGTTTTATCTGTTATTCATGCTTATCTTGGGATATATATCACTCTACTTTTATTCTTTCTACATATATTTTATACACCAAGACAAAAATCAACCATTGTTTTTCATATTTTCAGATAGTTGTCTTATTTTCGGTTTGCCATGTTCGATAAGCCTACTACAAGTGTATAGGATGTACACTATTAATCCTTTCAATGCTTAAACCCTCATTTCCATAACACCAAAATGAGCATTGAAACACATTCTGTATAGGCCTATACAGAATACATTCCTCCTTGTTTTCTCATTTGAACTTCATAACAACATCAATATAATATGCACTATTATTCCCTCTTCTTGAAGAAAAAACAGAAGGTAAGTGATTTACTAAGGCATCAGAGCCCTTCCATACTATAGAGGTCCTTTGTACAACTCATAAATTGGGCTTATTAATCCAAGATATAGGAAGACACTTAACTTCTGCCTTTTGGGAATTTTCATAGTATTGATTTTTTTCAGAACAAGACATTCTGTCATAAAAAGAGTTTCATAGAGCAGTACTACCTCTGTAATCAATCTAAACTCTAAACTTTTCCTCCATTGAGTTCACTAAGCTGTTTGGTCAAGCTTAGGTCCCTTGTTCATTCCATGGTTAGAATAGGTAGAGGAAAGACCAAGCTTTCCTCAGTTTCCACAGAAAGAGTCATGAGGAGGAGTCCCCATCCAGATAGCACATTAAGAGAAAGTCCTCTGGAGGGAAAACCACTTAGCTAGTAGGTCAAGAATTCGATAACCAACATTCAAGAAGAAAACGTCAGAAGTCCTTCATCAGGTCTAGTTGACATTTTCATATGTGTAATTCATTTTATCCTCACAGCTACCTTTTGTCATAAACATCATTGGAAGTGGACTGAGTTAAATAGGACATTTTTTCAAGATTAGGGGGATGTCATTTGATTAATCTGCTATTTTAATCCAGATATCTCTGATTAAATATAACTTGACTGGATATTATAGGAAAATTATAGCAAAGCCTACAATTTCCCCAAGATTCCACAGAATATGTTTCTTAAGTTCTTCATATGTGACCTATATTTCCTATTAAATTTTTCATTGTTTGGAAGCAGTATCCCACTCCTTATCTAAAGGTCAGGGTATACACTAATTGCTTCATCAATGTCATTTATTCTTTAAATATAATTTATTACTTATTATTTATTCCTAAATAATCAACATTTATTTTTTAAATATTTCTTACATTTAAATAATATCTTTTTAAAAATAAATGGTATTGATTATTTAAGAATAAATGTTTTAAAATAATTTAAGATTATATATTATGTATTTGTTATTATTCATTAATATTATTTATAATATTACATATAATGTATTAATATTATATATATTATATTAATATATACTTTATTATCTATTATTTAAAATATTATTATATGATAATATAGTAATAATATTCCCTAGTGTTGCTTTTGGATCAAACAATAAATAATTTAAAGAATAAATTACATTTTATTAATATTATTATTTAACATTAAATTACATTTAATAATATATGCCATTATTTATTATTTTAAGTAAAATTTATTATTTTAAATAGAATTTCTTCTTTAAATAATATTTACAGTTATAAAATATATGTATAAATCTAATTCAAAAGCAAATATAGGGAATACTATTTTCTACTTTTCTTCATTATGTCAACTATCATTTACTTGAAATCTCATGTATTTTATTGGTGGGAAAAAGGAAGTGTAACAATTTTAAACTTTATATGGGTAACAGACCTTTAAGAATCTAATCCAAAAGCAAAAATAGAAAATTCTTTCTTTCGTCTTGCAATCTTTTGTTGTTGTTGTTCAAGGATATCTCAAGATTTGATGAGACAGATGAAGTAAGTATACAGAAAAAGTGGCTTCATAACCTGAATCCATTAGGGCCTAAAGGGAAGACGAAAGGCCTCCGAAAGCAGCAAAAAGCAACAATGTGATTGGAAAAGCTGAAGAAGGAACTAAAACATTAAAAGATAAAGGAGTTCCCTGATACAATCAAAAAAGGAAGGATTACTAACAGATTATATCTGTATCTAAACTGCCCTTTTTCTTTAAAAGCATGTTGCCATCAAAAAAAAGGAATAATGGTACAAATATTTTGGAGTAATAAGCCTTCAAACAAAATGCTAGCACTGATTAAAAAAAAAAAAAAGGCTTAAGTATAACATGATTAAATCATATAGAAGTCACTTGGTCTAGAGAAGATGCTCCTGAATCATACAGAATTAATTATTTAATTAATTAATTATTTAATTAATTAACAGAATCAACAAATCACTAGCGATCCATTTTAATAACGTACTTTTTGATACATAGCAGAAAAGAAAAATGAGGTATAACAATAACACCTACAGAGTTAAGGGATATAGTTCATGGACTATTTATAGGAATATGATAGACCATTAGCAATGAAGCAGTAGGATGTAAAAAACATTAGACGGAGGATCATCCTCATATTTCATAATCATATATATCTACAGATTTTTCCTCAGAGAAATGATGCATTCTCTAAATATAAGATATTACAGATTATCGTGTCATAGCCATTACTTTTATGTATCACTAAGTTAGATTTTGATACATCTGCTCTGTAGACATGCAGAGATAAATAAGCGTAATTCAATGTCAAACACATGCCCTGAATGGCTTCATCCAAATTATCCCCCCAAAAATTGTTAGTTTACCATTTACCTTACAATTTTTACTCTATTGTTTCTACCAGGCCAATTTTATTTAGTGTTTTATGTAATTTTTCACAAGTGTTTGGCGCACATATCCCACAGCACTTGGGAATATAGTCCTTTTGTGTGGTCTTTGAAATTAAATCTTGGATGGAATCTCAATTCAGTCACTTTATACATCTGAGACCTTGGTCAAGTTATTTAACTCCTCAGAGTTTTTCGTCTTCTTATTCAACAATGGGAACTATTATGACCTACATTATAGGATGATCAGAGACTTTATAATGTATTGCATATAAAATCTTATTTATAGAGGTATTCCTGCAGTTAAGGAAAGAGCTCCAGAGTAGGAGCCAGAGGATCTGGATTCAGACCTTGGCTATACTCCGTGCAAGTTTTGTAACTTCGTGACATGATATTTGTTAGCCTTACTGTACCTCTTTCTGTAGTGGAACTGATTGCACCAATATTGTAGAGTAGGTAATGGGTTTGATAATAAACAATGTGGATGTACTTTGTAAACTGTAAAAGTGTTAACCATAAATTCAAGGAAACTTGTTTATGCAAAGCACAGCTGACATGCATCTGAATGCCTGTGTTCTGACCAGCATTCCAATGATGACATCTCTACACTCACTATATTTACACTAACAATTTGTTTATCTTTAAGTGGAAATTATGGCTCCCTTCTCCTTATCACATTATCACTAAACCAATAAGAGAAATCCTGTAACAATGAATGTCATAGAACTTTTAGAATATTAGAGTTGGAAAGAGTGTAAAGTACTACTTTTAGACCATTATTTTTAATGTAGAGGAAATTGAGAATTAGAGACTCACTTACTCAACAGAGCAAGGGAAAGACAAGATCTGAATCAGAAACCTCAGTTTTATGTAACTTTCCACTGCCATACTATTTAATTTTTTTCCTATAAGACTCAACAGTATGAAATGCACCTTAAAAAATAGATCACCAGTGAGGGCTTAAAAATTACTTTTCAAAAATGAAAAAATTCTGCAAGATGAATATATTAAGTAATAGAACCTGACTTGTAGTGAGGTGAATTTAATATTTTCTCTAGGGCTGACTTGTTTTCCTCCCTCCAGTTAGCTTGCCTTTTAAGCTAATTTTGTTGCATCTGAGGTTACTATTTTCATTTTCCAATTTGTAAGTCCCTTTCCATTTTCCAGATCATTACCATTTAAAATGTTCTGATCATTCTTCTTGAGAGTTCCTGATGTAATTAAAAGGAGTCCTCCTGATGGGTCCTTGACCTTTGGCCGTACTCTTTAAATGCTAGGACTGCTGCAAAGTGCAAAGCCCTTATTTATACCCTTCCATTGCAGTCACATAAGACATGCTTTTGGTTATTTATTCGACAGAGATTTATTAAATGCCAACACTGTGTCAAGCACTGTGTTCATCACTGTGTTAACTTCCTACTTAGGCAGAGAAACAACAATTACAATATGTCCTGATAAGTGTTGTGATAAAAAGTATTTACAGGATTCTGTGTGAGCCCAACACAATAGGGTCAGGCAGGAAGGAGTCCTAGCAGAGAAGGGTTACATTTATATGAAACAGCAAGTGTAGATTATAGAGGAGTGTTCATGGTCTATAAAATGTTTCATGTGTCCAAAGAAAGGATGCATGTCACCCTCATTCAATAAAAGAGTAAATCTTCTTTACTTTACTTCCAAAATATATACTCAAAGTCCATCTACTTCTCTTCCCCAGTGCCATTACTGTCATCCATGCTGCCCTCATCTCTCATCTGAAATTATTTTCCTAAACTCAATAATTGTTCTCTATGCATTCACTGTTACTCATTGCAATTTATTGTTTCCCCCAGCATCTAGGAGTATTAAATAGCAAATCAGATAATGTTTAAAGCTTTCATTGGCTATCTGCTGAACTACTTAGATTAAAATTTATAATTTCTTGGCATGACCTACCAGGTCCTATGATCTAGTACCTACCTACCCTCTCCAGTCCCTCCCTAGTGTTTTTCTCTCAATTATTCTCCATGCTCAGCATTATTGGTCTTTATTCTGTTTCTAAGACATGAGTTCCTTCTGTACCACATAGGGACTTTATACTTATTAAGCTCCTTGCCTGGAATGACTTTATCCTAAACATTTGCATATGTGAGAACTTCTTGCTGACAGTGCTCAAGTCTCATGCCACCTTCTCAATGGATCCTTCTATAACAATTCAATCTAATTCTATCTGCCCAGATCATGCCACATCACACTGTTTTCTTTCTTTAAAACAATATTCAACATACAAATTTATATATTACTTTGTTTACTGTTTGTTTCACCATGCTAGAATATGAGCTCTAAGAACAGGGACCATCATATTGTCACCACCATTTATCAAATGCCTAGAAAGTATATAGCATATAGTAGGTCATCAATAAACATATGCTGGATTAATGAGAATGGATATGTAACTAAGCACTAGATAGGAAAGCCTGGTATATTTCATGGCTATAGTAATAAATAGGATGGATCCACAACCAATATTTGGTTTGGATGTTAGGACTGATGATACCATATCTTCACCAAAAGGATATTAAAATGTTAATTATTATGATATTAATTGCATAATGAGACTTTTCGGGTATGACAGGAAGGGCTTCCCAACACAGTCTGAAAATGACTTGAAAGGTGATGTAAAGGAGACTGACTTGAGAATTTTATTATGGAAACATGCAGAACCACCACAGTGAGTATTTTGGCACACGGACAGGGGCTTACATGGTTTGAATCTCCCATTGCCAAAGGAGTAAACACAAAGAATTTTTTATAAACTTGTCCAGATATAAGGAGGGGAAAATAGCAAAATGAACCTTAAACTCTGTTAAGCAGTCAAACATCCAAAATTGAAGTTGGGATCTTTAGTACAGAATGCAATTCCAAAGTGTCCAAGATGTATAAAAGTTGTATGCTGGAGATTCTTGAAGCATGATAAAGTTTACCTTTTAGAAGGGTTGATCTGCCTGCACTTTGGAGAAAATAATAGGGAGGTGAGGTAGAAAATCAGGAGGACATGAGGAAGCCATTGTATGACCCAGGTAAGAGATAAGCAAAAGCCCCAAAATAGAGATTCTTGAAGCCATGAAGAGATAGAGACAAACGTGAGAGATATATAATTCTTGATAGTAAAAAAAACTGAATTATCATATTACATTTTCTTGATATCTTAACTAACTTGGATTCTGACAAGCAATCACAAGTTCAACATTATTCGCCAACTACTTAAAGTAGTTTAAAGTGAAACGATCCCTCAGCATGAAAAAATGCGGACTCTACAGACCACTTTTGGTAATAAGTCCTCTAAAGTTTGCATGAGTACATCAAGTAGGTCATCCCAAGGAAAAGATACGTTAAAGGGAAGTAGCCCATAATACAAGTGATATCTTGAGCAAACTCCAGCTACTTATGAGATTGGAGGTTGGGCTGATATTTGAGATGCTTAGATCCTATGTCAAGTCCCAGCTTCCTACTGACTTCAAATCTTAGGCTGTTCCACTGAGATATGCAACACTGTCCCTACACTTTCAGTTGAATATGAGAAATTCTTGGAATCTTGACTCAAATATTCAGGATTCTAACAAGGGAACAGGGCTCTGTTGACTATTTCACAGAGATATGCTTGCCAAAAGGGACAGGAGCAAAGAAGTTTCCAAAATATTCAGTTTATTAGTACGGTTGTGCTGTTAGTGAATAACTGTAGCTAAGCATCATGTGCCTTGGGGACTGGGATTTTCAGCTTATCCCTCCCACTTCACAACTAGTGTTCATGAGGGGTCCTCCCTTCTTCTGGACCATACTTATAACACTCATGTCCCTGTTGCCAAAAATCCTACATGTGCTTTCAAGTGAGCTTATTGGTCCTCTTTACACAGTCTTTCTCTTTACTGTAATGTATTGCTGAAGCATGGGGCTCCATCACCTTAATGATAACAGTAAAGAATCAGTGTATATTACTAGAAATCATATTTTCTCTTAAGGTGGTCCATATCTGGTTATGTTAAATTTACCCATAAGTATATGTCTAAGGACTGATAAAGGGGAAACTCTCCCCACCACTACTTTGTTGGACTAGCTCTTTTCTGGAAAATAATGCAGCAGTCAGAGGAAAGAAGCACATAACCAGGCAGAAGTCAGTGGGAAGGTACAGGTAGTCAGTTTCATTCTCTTCTTATTAAATGTATTTTCCAGGAAATATTTTAACTTACTTTACAGATACATCAAATCTTCTCATTTTCAACAGGAGAAACAGATACAACTAATTTCACTATTCTGCCTTTTGGCATCTACCATAAAATGAGTCATTTGTATTAGAGTAGCAATTTCCAAACACTTTTAGGCCAGGGACAGCTGCTGTTGAATTTCTGTATTTTGAAAAATGGAAACTACTAAGAAAACTTCATTTATTAAATAATTTCATTTTGTATTTTTTATTAATCTAAATTGTACAGGTACTCTGAAAATGAGAGCTTCTGATAAGCTAAATTGAGTTTTCTTTTTCTTACTTTTTTTAAACTACAAAACTTAAATGTTACAAAGGAAAAGAACACATATACAAAATAATTGTGTGTGTGTGTGCCTGTGTGTGTGTGTGTGTGTGTATGTGTAACAACAGTAACAAAAAATCATATGTACTTATAGTAGGCGTATTAGTCCATTTTCACACTGCTATAAAAACTGCCCAAACTGGGTAATTTATAAAGAAAAGAGGTTTAATTGACTCACAGTTCAAAATGGCTAGGGAGGCCTCAGGAAACTTACATTCATGGCAGAAGTTGAAGGGGAAGCAAGCTTATACATTCTCACATGAAGTCAGGAGACAGAAGAGTGAGTAATGAAGGGGAAAGATCCCATTATAAAACCATCAGATCTCATGAGAACTCACTCACTATCAGGAGAACAGCATGGGGTAAACTGTTCCAATCACTTCCCACCAGGTCTCTTCGTAGACATGTGGGGATTATAGGGATTATAATTCAAGATGCGATTTGAGTGAGGACAGAGCCAAACCATATCATTCTGTCCCGGCCCCTCCCAAAACTCATGTCCTCACATTTCAAAATCTATCATGCCTTCCCAACAGTCCTCCAAAATCTTAATTCATTCCAGTATTAACCCAAAAGACAAGTCCAAAGTCTCATCTGAGACATGTCAAGTTTTCAAAACCAATCATGCCTTCTCAACAATCACTCAGTCTTAACTCATTCCGGCATTAACTCAAAAATCCTAGTCCAAAATCTCAACTGAGACAAGTAAATTCTGTCTATTAATTTGTCATTTATTCTGATCACCTTATGAGCCTATAAAATTAAAGCAAGTTAGTTCCTTCCAAGACCCAGTGAGGGTACAGGAATTCGGTAAATGCTCCAATTCCAAATGGGAGAAATTGGCCAAAAGAAAGGAGCTACAGACTTCCCTGCAAGTCTGAAATCCACCAGGGCAGTCATTAAATCTTAAGGCTCCTAAATAATCTTCCTCACCTCCACATCTCAAATCTAGGTCACGCTGATGCAAGAAGTGGGTTCCCACAGTCTTGGGCAGCTCTGCCCCCTGTGGCATTGCAGGGTACAGTCTCCCTCCCAGCTCATTCCTAGGCTGGCACTGAGTGTCTGCAGCTTTTCCAGGTGCACAGTGGAAGCTGTTGGTGGAGCTCACATTCTGGGGTCTGCAGTACAGTGACCTTCTTCTCACAGCTCCACTAGATAGTGCCCCAGTGGGGACTCTATGTGGGAGTTCCAACCCCACATTTACCTTTTACACTACTTTAGCAGAAATTCTCCATGAGGGTTCCGTTCCTGCAGCAAACCTCTCTGGACATTCAGGCCTTTCCATACAACCTCTGAAATCTAGGTGGAGGTTCTCAAACCTCAATTTTTGACTTCTGTGAACCCACAGGCACAACACCACATGGAAGCCATAAAGGCTTGGGGCTTGGACCCTCTGAAGCAATGATCTAAGCTGTACAATGGCCCCTTTAGCCAAGGCCAGGACACAGGCTGCCAACTCCCAAGGCTGCACAGAGCAACAGCAGGACCCTGTGCCCAGCTCACAAAACCATTTTTCCCTCCAGGGTCTCTGGGTCTATGATGGAAGGGGTTGCCATGAAGGTCTTTTACATGCCCTGGAGACACTTTTCTCATTGTCTTGGCAATTAACGTTAAGCTCCTCATTACTTAAGCAAATTTCTGCAGGGAGCTCAAATTTCTCCCCAGGAAATGTGTTTTTCTATCACATTGTCAGGCTGCAAATTTTCCAAAGTTTTATGTTCTACATTCCTTTTAAACATAAGTTCCAATTTCAGATTCTCTTTATCAAGTTCAAGGTTCACAGATCTCTAGGGCAGGGGTGAAATGACACTTGTCTCTTTGCTAAAGCATTGCAAGAATGACTTTTGCTCCAGTTCCTAACAAGTTCCTCATCTCCCTCTGAGACCACCTGGCCCTACATTTCATTGTTCATATCAATATTAGCATTTTGGTCAAAACTATTCAACAAGTCTCTAAGAAGCTGCAAACATTTCCACATCTTCCTGTCTTCTTCTGCACCATCCAAACCATCCTGATTTCTGCCTGTTACCAAGTTCCAAAGTCACTTCCACATTTTTGGATATCTTTATAGAAGTACCCCACTTTCTATGGTACCAATTTATTGTGCTGGTCAGTTTTCACGGTGCTATAAAGAACTGCCCAAGAATGGGTAATTTATAAAGAAAGGAGGTTTAATTGACTCACAGTTCTAAATGGCTGGGGAGGCCTCAGGAAACTTGCAATCATGGAGGCAAAGTGGAAGCAATCTTGGACCTTTTCACATGGTGGCAGGAGAGAGAAGAGTGAGTAGAAAGGGAGAAGAGCCCCTGATAAAACCATATGGTTGGTCAGGTGTGGTGGCTCATGCCTGTAATTCCAGCACTTTGAGAGGCTGAGGTGGGCAGATCACGAGGTCAGACCATCCTGGCCAACATGGTGAAATCCCATCTCTACTAAAATACAAAAAAATTAGCCAGGTGTGGTGGTGCCTGCCTGTAGTCCCAGCTACTCAGTAGACTGAGGCAGGGGAATTGCTTGAACCTGGGCAGTGGAGGATGCCATGAGCCGAGATCATGCCACTGTACTATATAGCCTGGGTGACAGAGCAAAACTTTGTCTAAAACCAAACCAAACCAAACCAAACAAAACAAACAAACAAACAAACAAACAAACGAAAACCATCAGGTCTCATAAAGAGCACTGGGGAAATCACCCTCAAGACCCAAATCACCTCACACCAGGTCTCTCCCTAAATACACAAGGATTATGGGGATTACAATTCAAGATGAGATTTGGGTGGGGACTCAGCCAAACCATATCAGTAGGCTAGAGAAAATTTGCAACATATAGAGAAATAATTATCATAACATAATATCCAAATTGATCAGAATAAATGACAAATTAATTGATGAAAAAGAATATAAATTTAAAATTCACAAAAAATATCTATTGGCAATAGACATGTAAGAATATAATCAACTGCAATAATCATCAGAGCAAAGGAAGGTAATAATGATTGCATTTCCACACTTAAAAGAAACACAATATCACATCTTTGAGAACATGGAGAAATGAAATACTCTCATATATTTCTAAAGTAAATTTCCACAAGCTTTTTGTAAAGTTATCTGGTGATATTCATTTAAATGTAAAACAGATATAACCTTTGATACAGAAATAACAGTTTTAGGACTCTATCTTATTGAAATAAAAGTATGTTTCCAAGCCACAGTATAAAAGGAATTTATAGGATTCTTGTTTGCAAAGTTGAAAAACTGAAAAGAATCTGAATAACATCAATAAATGCATAATTAAATAAATGTTGGTACACTTCTGCTGTGAAAAAGTATATTGCTGCTTGAAATAATGTTGTGGAGTTACAGTTACTGACTTGGAGGGATAGCCATGGCATACTACTAAGAATGAAAATGAAGTTTCAAAGTAGCCTGTAAGATACAATGCTGTTTGTGAAAAGAAACAACCCTCATGTGTCTCTATACATATATCTATCTTTCTATGATCAGGGGAGGAAATGAAAATAGGCAGTGGAAGATTATGCATTTTGTTTACATAGAGCTTTATGCTATATCAGTAGTTGCAGCAAATAGACGTTTGTTGTTAATGTTGTTGCTATTTTTTTTTCCTGTGGAAGAGACATGTAATATAATAAAAATATGATCAAAAAGGAAAAAAGAAAATAGTCCACAGAAAACTTTCCCCCCGTTTTCAGGATTCTAAAAATCCCAGATACTGTTGTGGAAATCACTGGAATAGATGATTCTCTGTCCCTTTCTCTTTATAACTCAGCTTTATTTGATTACTGGTTTAATATTAACTTCTCAAAATTCTTCAGACTGATGCCGTAAGCCCATAGCTAATCCATTCTTTTCTTGTAACCTTTCTATGCAGTTCTATTGATTATAAACACTCCTATAAAGACACACTTCTCTCAATAATCATTTGATCTTTCTCTGTGAACATAAACTCTGTGATTATAGGTTTCCTGTAGACAATATATCGATCTGCCTAAATAGCACCTGCTTTGATGGGAAATACAAGTTTCCATCTAGTTGGCTTTCATGGAAGTAGCAATTTTTGTAAAATATGATCCCACCGCATTTTTCACAGAGGCAAGCAGAAGACCCCAGCTAAGATGATGAAACCCTTATTCTAGATATATATAGTATTTGGGCCCAAAAGACTATAAGAATAGTCCACTTTCAATGATAAAAGCATAAAATATAAAATTTGTGAGTTGTGGATAACTAGGTTTCCTACCATGTGAATAAAGCACAACTGCAGGGAAAGTGAATAAAGCAAACCTCCCAAGAAAGGTAAAAATAAGAGAAAGAGGATCCTGATGGTATTTGAGTCCCTGGTAAAGACGTTTCTCATGCCAAGTACTACTTAGTAAAATCAACTGATTATTTGTTCTTCTTGGTATAATGGCCAGCACAAGTTACTATCACTTGTAGTTAAGAAAATATTAACAGTTATAAATTTTATGTTTCATTTTTTTGGAATATCCCTAATAATCTAAGATACAGTTTGGTTACATATGTTATCTAAACCATACTAGCCTGGAATAACCTAATATGGACAGGGGCCAGGGCAGAGTCCAGAACTAATATCATCAGAGAAGAAAGCTCAGGCAGTGTGCAGAGAAAATTCTATATGAAAATAAAAGAACAGGAAGATGAAAAACAGTAATTTTAAGATGAAGGGAATCTAAGCTGCACAGGATAAAATTATAAAGAAAACTGATATTCTATACGAAAACAAAAAAAAATTAAAGAAAATAATTGTGCAAAACTAATTTAATATAATACTGTAAAAACTCATAAAGAGGGAACAATTTTGCAGAATGAATTATAGTTGGTTTGGCATTGTCTCTATCCTAGTAAGTATTTGGCTAGTTTTACAGATGCTATTTTTTTTGTATGTTAAAAAAAAAAACAGTCCAACTCTTTTCTTATCTGCAGTTTGTTTGGATCAATATTTGGTTATATATTCCCAGAGATATCAAGAATATTTTATTATATTCTTCAATAAATACTAATGTTGGGACATAGGCTTATTTATATATCCATTCAACAAACATTGATTAAGCACCTATTCTGTGACAGATATTTTTCTAGTCATTACTTGGGATATAGTGAAAAGCAAACCAAATAAAGCAGAAGTTTTTTTTTTTTTCCCCCCTAAGGGAGTTTATCATCTGGCAGACAGAGATTAAAAGCAAGCAATAAATATGATAAATGTGAAAAAACTGATAGCATGTTTAATGATTATAAGAATTTTAGGGAAAAAAGGATAAGTTAAGCAAAATAAGGAAAATGAAGAGAGTCTGGAGTGTGGAGGGCAACGAAAGTCCATTGTTAAATAAGGTTGTTTGAATAGGCCTCTTTGAGAAAGTGGTATTTAACAAAAGAAAGTGAATAAATGGGCTAAGCAGACCTCTAAGGCAAAACAGTTCTGGAAAATATGTGTCCTGGAATAGAGTTATACCTGAAGTTTTTATAGAGAAGTTAATGACCACAAGGAAGAATGACAAGTAATGAAGTCAGAAAGGTAACAGATGTGTAGAAAACTAAGATAAAGTTTGGTTTATACTTTAAACTTTGAGCACAGGAGTGACATTTTCTTGTGAATTTTAGGGTCAGCTTAATTCTTTTCATTAATGCTAGTTAGAATTGTAATAGAGATTATATTCAAAATATAGATCAATTGGAGACTATTGTCATTTTAATAGTATTAATTCTTCTAATCCATGATCATGTGATACCTTTTCATTTAGTTAATTCATATTTAATTTCAAAACATTTTTGTAAGTTTCAGAGAACATGTTTTGGAATTCTTTAAAAATAAAATACTGTTAAAAATACTGTTAAAAATAAATACTAAACAGTATTTTATTTTTTTGATGCCATGGTAAAGAGAAATATTTTCTTAATTTCATGTTTAGATTTTTCATAACTAGTATACAGACTTGCAATTGATTTGTATATGTTGATACTGAATATTCCAACTTTTGGACTCATTTATTAGTCTTAATAAAGTTTTAGTGGACTTCTTAGGATTTTCTGTATACAACATCATGTCATCTGTGAATAAAATAATTGTACTTCTTTCTTTTTAGTCTGGGTGTCTTTTGCCTTATTTTCTTGTTAACTGCTCTGACTAGAACATCCAATCTTTTACTATTATGTATAATGTTAGCTGTCCGTATTTTGTAGTTGCTCTTAGGTTGAAAAAATTCCCTTCTCTACCTAGTTGTTTATTTTTTTCAATAAAAGGATATTAGACATTGTCAAATGTTTTTCCTGTGTATATTTATATGATCACATAGTTTATTCTTTTATTTTTCTAATATGGTGTATTAAATCTGTTAATTTTCAGATGTTCAAACTATCGTTTATTACTGGTTTAAACCTTGCTTGGTTGTGGTCTAAAATCATTTTTGCATATTGCTTGATTTGGTTTTCTAGCATTTTTTGAAGATTTTTGCATTTCTATTTATAAGAGATATTGATCTATTGTTTCTTTTTTGTGATGTCTTTGTCATGTTTTGGTATTAGGGTAATACTAATCTCACAGAGTGAGTTTCAAAGTGTTTTCTTCCATTTTTCAAATAGTGTGTGAACAACCGGTTTTAATTCTTCAGATATTGAGTAGAATTTACCAATGAAGCTACCTTAGTCTGGGCTTTTTGTTGTAGAATTTTTTAAAAAAACTAAATCAGTCTATTTACTTTTTATCATCTGCTCAGATTTTCTAGATCTGCTTGAGTCAGTTTTGATAGCATGGACCTTCATGGTAATTTATCCCTTTAAGTTACCTAATTCATTGACATAGACCAATGGAACAGACCTTTTCATTCTTAATCTATCTATCTCACTTTATTGCTAGGTAATCTAACCTGTTCCATTGGTCTGCCTGTCTTTGTACCAGCACTATGCTGTTTTAGTTGCTGTAGTCTTGTAGTATAGTTTAAAGTCAGGAAATTTGATGCCTCCAGCTTTGTTCTTTTTGGTTGAAATTTCTTTAGCTATTTGGGCTTTTTTGGTTCCATATGAATTTTAGAATACGTTTTTCCCCCTAATTCTATGAAGAATGCCATTGATGGTTTCATAGGAATTGTGCTGGATATGTAGATTGCTTTGGGAAGTATGGCCATTTAAAAAATATTGATCCTATAAAATCAGTTTGGTTCTTTCTTAAAATGGGTATTTCATCTTTAGTTCCTGTATCATTTTATTGAATTCCTTAGGTTCCTTGGGTTGGGCTTTGACTTTCTACTAAATCTTGATGACCTTCTTTGCTATCCCAATTCTGAATTTTATGTCTTTCATTTCAGCCATATTAGCCTGATTAAGAACCACTGCTGAGAAGCTAGTGCAATCATTTATAGTTAAAAGACACTCTGGTTTTTTGAGTTGCCATTGTTCTTGCCTTCTTTCTTTCTCATTTGTGAAGGTTGATGTTCCTTTAATCTTTAAAGTTCCTGCCCTTTGGCTGGGATGTTTTGCTTTTATATTCTTCGATACCTTTGAGGGTGGACTGTGGTATAAATTGGGTCAGCCAATTGGCTTCATTTCTAGATGATTTCAAGGGAACAAGTCTCAACTCAGGACACCTGGGCTGTATGCAGTAACCCTAAGAGGCTGGTACTAGGCTCACAGCTGTGTTCTCTGGCTCCTTGAGGTAAAGTACCTACTTTACTGGAAGAGGCTAACGTGTTCCCAGTCCCCCGCAACAGTGCTCCGATGGGGGAATTCCAGTGAAAGCACTTCAGTGGGGCAGTTCCAGCAGGGTCCATTCTCATGTGCACATGCCAGTGAAGGTGGAGCATCGCTGTCCACACACACACACACTCACACTGGTAGGGACAATATGGCAACGTCCATGAATGTACATACCAAGCCAGCAGCAGTGTGGGCATGGCATCTTGCATGCACATAAGCAGGGGCAGGGCAGTGATGTCTGCATGTGTGTGCCAGCAGTGGCAGCATAGTATTGTGCATGTATGCCACTGGGGGCAAGGCAGCGGGGTTCATGCATGCATGTGGTGTCTATACAGCAGTGTGGCTGGGTACATTCAAATGTGCCAGTGGCAATAGAGTGGTAAAGTCCATAAAGGCACATATACTGGCAAAGCAGTGAGGGGAGAGTTGCCAATGGGTTCACATTGGCATGGGCCCCTCTGCTACAGCTCTCTGATGGTTAAGCTGGATCTGTTGGCCAAATAGCTATGGTGGTGGCTACCAGGAAGCACCTCAGTTGGGCATCCCACGATGTGCTACAAGGGAACATGGCCAGGCAGGACCCTAGGAGAGGCTGGCAGTCATTCAGATGAGACTGACCCCATCTCACAGGCAAGACAGCCCTGTCTGTCCAGGTCTGACAGTCAACAAAGACCAAAGCCTCTTAGAGGAGTGTGGCAAATCTTGAGGGATGGGTGTCCCTGGTCATACTCCACTGTAGCCATTCCCACACCAGACCCTCTGAGCTCCACACAGGTTGGAGCCCCATCCCTGCCACCTCTCCAAGCAGTTCTCCCTGCCAGCTCAATTATCTGTGAGGGTAATGGGGTCTCCTACATCTAGGATTCTGGAGATTCATGGTGAGAGTGGATCACTCCTCACCTATTTAACTCACTCCATCCCCAGGGGTTGCTGGAAGCCAGGAATGAGTTTTGGTGCCTGAAAGCCCCATGCAGGGTTCTCAGCATCCTCCCCCTTTATCCAGGGTCTGCATCCTCTCTCTATCCACTTTCAATGTCTTTCAATGTCTGGTCTCTCAGTGGGAGATCCTCTTCTTAGCTGGGTCTAGTTGGCCATCTTGGCTCTTCCTCCAGTTATAGTTCTTAGAAATCTTCTATTTCCTTGCTGATCTTTTGCCTAGTTGTTGTTACATCCAATATAAAAACTATGGTATTTAAGTATCCAACTACTTCGGTTTTTCAGTCTGTATAGCTGAAGTTTTTTCAACTTTCTTGACCTTTTCAGAAAAGCAATTTTTATCTCTCCCTTCAATTCTGTCAGTTGTTGCTTCTTGTATTTTGAGGCTGTTTGTATTGGAAACATACATATTTATAAATACTTATGTTCTTCTGATGGGTTTGCCTTTTTTCCATTATACAATATCCTTCATTGTCATTAGTAATAATTTTGTAATGTGGTCTATTTTATATTATTATTGCCACATAGCTCTCTTTTGGTTGCTATGATAAAATATATTTTCCACATTATGCTCAACTACTTGTGTGTTTGAATGTAAAATGAGTCTTTTGTAAAAAAGTACAGTTAAATTATAACATTTTCTTTTCCTTTTTCTTCATTTTTTCTAATTTCTTTATTTTGATTGAAATTTTAATTTATTTACATTTAATATAATTACTGATAATTTAAAATTTATCTCCACTATTTTACAATTTATTTTCTATAAGTCTTATATCTTTTCTGTTCTCCAAATCTTCCATGACTGCCTTCTTTTGTGTTTAAGGGATGTAAATATATCAGTTACTGCTTTATGCTATTAATTTTTAAATTAAAGAGAATACAAGAAAAACATATTCATACTGTCATTTATATTTACCTCTTGTAGTCACCATTACCAGTGTATGTTATTTCTTCATGCAGATTTGTTAGTGTCTAATATCTTTTTATTTTAGTCAGAAGGACTGCTTCTAGTATTTCTTATAGGACAGGTCTACTAGCATCAAATTCTGTCATCTGGGAATGTCTTCACTTTTGTTTTCGAAGGACAGTTTTCATGTATATAGAATTTTTGGTTGGCATTATTTTTTGTTCAGCACTTTGAATATATCATTTTACTGCTTTTCGGCCTTTATGGTTTCTGACAAAAAGCTAGTTGTTAATCTTACTGAGGATCCTTTGCATGCCATAAGTTAATTTCTCCTGTTGCTTAAGATTCCCTCCTTGTTTTTGGCTTTCAACAATTTGAATGTGATGAGCCTAAGTGTGGTTCTGAGTGTATCTTACTTAGAGATCACTGAACTCCTTGAATGTGTAAATTAATTTTTAATAAAATTTACAATTTTTTTGACATTATTTCTTCAAATATTTTTTCCAAATGTCCCTGTGTCTTTCTTTTCTTCTTTCACTACAATTGCCACAATCCTCCATTATCTGGGTTTTGCTTTTGGCAGTTTCAGTTACCATGATCCACTATAGTCTAAAAATATCAAATGAAAAATTCCAGCAATAAATAATTTATACATGTTAAACTGTGTGCTATTCTGTGTAGCATGGTGAGATTTTTGTGCCATCCCATTGTGTCCTCCATGGGATGTAAATCATTCTTTTGTCCAGTGTATCCACTCTTTACATGTTACCCACACATTAGTCACTCAGAAGCCATCTAAGTTATCAGATAGATCATCATAATATCACAGTACTTATGCACAAGTAACCATTATTTCACTCAATAATGGCCCCAAAAAGCAAGAGTAGTAATACTGACCATTCAGATATGCCAAAGAAAAGCCATAAAGTGCTTTATTTCAGTGAAAAGGTAGACATTTTCTACTATACAAAAAAAACGTGGCATAGTGTAAATAGGATTTTGGTACTGTGATTTCAAGCATCCACTTGGAGTCTTAGAATGTATCTCTGTGGATAAGGACAAACTATTGTATCCATATATATATATATCACATATATATACATATATATATTTGATGTAAATATATCAGTTATATATATAAATATCAGTTATATAAATACATACATATATATGCTGGTATGAGTGATGGTGTCACACATCTCTGGGGCACTTTGTTTCTCTCCATTCTGTTTTCTCTCTGATCTTCAGAATGCATCTCAATTGTTATATCTTCAAGTTCACTCATTCTTTCTTTGATCAGCTCAAATGTGCTGTTTAACCCCCAGTAACATTTTTTTTTTTCTCCTCAGTGATTATACTTTTCACTCCAGAAATTCTATTTGGTTCTCTTTATTGTCTCTATCTATTTATGGATATTCTCTAGTTAGAGAAGCATTTCTTACCCTTTATGTGTTCAGATTGTTTTATTCTTCGAACACATTTATAATAGATGACTTAAATTCACTGTAGTACATAAAACGTCTGAATTTCTTCAGTGACAATTTCTACTGTCTGCTTTTTATTTCCTTGTGTATAGGCCACACTTTCCTGTTTCTTCACATATCTATTAAATTTATTTTTCTAAACTGGATATTTTGAATAATATCTGTGGCAACTCTGGATAATCAGACCTGCTCCCCCAAACCACAGATTTTTATTACTGCTGTTTGCTATTGCTATTGTTGTTCTTGTTGCTGCTACTACTGATTGTTTAAGGAATTATTTTGTCCAATTCTGCAAACTCTGTATTCTTTGTTATGCTTTACTGCTGACTGGCGTCTCTGCTTGGTTAGCTCAGTGGTTAGCTAATGATTGGACGGAGATGTTCTTAAAAGTCTTGAATCTCTAAGTCTCTCATCCTTTGCTATGGGACTGTGTGTGTGGTGGAACACAAAGTCAATACTCTAAATGTTTATTTCTTGCTTGCAGAGATCTTCAAGTTCAGCAAGAGGTGAAAGATTAATGTCTTCTCAGGTTTTTGTTGCTGTTGCCATTGTTTTAATTCAGAGGCCTCACAGCTACGAGAAGTTATGTACAAAGCCCTATATATGCGTATGCCTTCGAAATTCCCAGAAATATATCAGAGCTTTCAAATGCCCCCTGGAAGCATCTCATTTTCCCCAGATTTTCCTTTAAGCTTTTTTGCTAGTCTCTTATTTGCCTCAACTGGCATCCCTACTTAGGCAGTTGTAAAGTTAAACAATTGGCCAATGATCCTCAACAAATGCCCTGGGAAAAGGACTTTTCTCCCTGATCTCTGAGATCAAACAAAGGCAAGCCTTGTAAAAAGCTTTTCTAGGGAGCTGTCAGGTGGGTGGAAAAGTGACAATCCCCTGGGGATGGGGCTTTTTGAGAAACATCCAACCTTTTCTGACTCCTCTAGTAACTGTTCGGCATCTGAACATTTTGGCTGCCATGGTTATAAGCCTGCTAGTTTTCTGCACTGCTGGGTACCTGCGGATTAGGAGATTGGAACGGGATAAGTCAAAACACCACATCCTCACTATTGTTAGTAATCTCCAGACGTTTTTCTTAAACAGTCCTCAAATATTTGCAGGCTTTTAGTTAATTTCCAGAGTTCTGCAAAAGTTTGCCTTCAATAATTCTTGCCACTGTTGTTTTTATAAAGGCGTAGATTTTTGAAAGTCTTTGCTGTTCTAGAATTTTTTTCTCCTAAATATCTTTCCAAGCACCAGTCTAAGCATTTACCTTTTTATAAAAAATTATGCAAAAGCTTCTCTTTAATTTCTAAATAAGGTCCCAAAAATGACCTATGAAGTCCTATGAAATCTTTTCTTACCTACCCCTTAGCCTTGCTGAGGCTCAGGAAATAATACCCCAAAGTATGGTGCCTTGGCACACTGAGTACTTTGAACTGGAAAACATTAGAAGTTCGTCAGAAGCAAAGTCTCTTTCTCACCTCCTGCCCTTCTTTCTCCTGCTTTCCTTCCATTCCTAAGGCAAGCCACAGAAACTAGAATCCCTCTTCCCTAAAGTGGGTCTTAGAAACCAAAATCCTTCTCCTCCAAAGCCAGCCATAAAACCTAGAAATATTGCTCTAATCTTCCCCTGGTCATAAAGAAATGTTTTGGCTTACCTTGTTTGAAAGTAGATGATAAGACCCTCATTCCAGAAGGGGTCCTGCCCTATAACTGGGAGGAAGAAATGTCACAAAAAGACCAAGAAGAATTCAAACAGATAGGCCTTACTAGGTTTCCCCACTCAACTTACTGCTATCCTATCATTCCCTTTATATCCAATCACATTTCTACATGGCTATACACTCTTGATTAATTAAATATGCTCTACTTTTCTCTTGTTATCTTGACTTTTATTATAGGAATACCAGCCATGACCCATAGGATGAGGAAAAGAGGTATGATACCCTCTTCACCCCTGCATCCTCAAACTCTATTATTCTCCCCCAGGCCTTCTTCTGATACCTATAATAAGCCATTTCCCTACCAGGCTTTTGCAAAGATTATTCTTTTTCTGACTCCCTCTTCCCATCATCCCTCTTACCAGGCTGATTCCTATCAACTCTCAGGCTTCCCTGTAAATGTCATTTCCTGGGGGAGGCTCTTCTGACTCACAGGCAAGATTCAGTCTGCATCGAACGCTCTCATGGAACCCTGTGTTTCTCCTTTACAGCCTTTATCGTAACTGTAATGAAATGTGAGTTAAGTATTTGCTGAATATTAAGAATCATGATGGCAGAGATTTAATCTGGTTCAGAGGAAAATGGCAAATAAATGTTTATAAAAAATATTATGAAATGAATGAATGAGTGATGAATGAATGAATACAAGAATGGAAGAAATGCATTATGCAAATATCTGGCTACCAAAGCTGTTTTGTCTTGCAGAAAGTCAGTAAGAAGAGATGCAGGCAACATCATTGAAGCACCCCAAAAACTCCATACAGATAAAAGTCCCTCATTTTATACATGAGCATACCATCTTCAGGTGAGCAAGATTGTTTTGCACCAGCTACCGATCCAGGATGCAAATTGCATGAGAACACTTTATCCATACCCAGGCAAGAGCCCCAGAAATTCTGTAATCGTTTGCATTTAATGCAGTCCAGGGGTGTGTTTTTAAAAAGCTCTCTAAATAATTCTAATATGCAGTCAGGTTTGAGAACCACTATAGGTTGAAAAGTATCTTGTCTCAAGTCTGTTTCTGTCAATCCTCCAGAGTCCTTACAGCAAGGAAGTATAGTAAGATTTGGGGAAACCTTATTAATAATCATCTTGAAAACTATAGAAGGATAACTATGACTTGGGTGTCTCTCAACCAGAAAACTAAAGCAAAGGTACTTTTCACATTTGATGTAATAGAAAAAGGTGGTTTCTGAGGAAGAGACAATATGTTTTCTGCTAATAAACTCCAGCGTGGCTTTGTGGCTGCCTTGATTAATTGGTGACGATGAAATAAGCAGTGCTCAGGGATACATGAGACAGCAAAGGATTGTAAGTGACAATTTGCTGTTAAAATTCATCGGCCCCTGCAAAGAGCTTGATTAATGAAGTCACTGTGCCTGTCTCCACGCAGAGGAGGGGGCCCTGTGGGAGGAAGGGAAAACACATCTGCAAGAATGCTCTCGCTAAAGAGGTTCGGCACCCGGTTGCATTTAATCTCTCTGCTGCTGCATTAGGCAAGTACCTTCTCCCTCTCAATTGTTCACTAGTGCTGCCATTAACCACAGGCCACTGTAAAGGAAAGTAGGGAAGAGGTAGGGGAGACAGAACACTCCTTCTCGGTTTGTAGCTGGGGAGAATGACTGGTAAGCAGGGGACCCAGGAGGGGAATTGCTGGGTTATGACCAACCAGAGGAACTTAAAATAGGATTTTCAGAGTTGAGCCTCAGCAGGCCACAGCTGGATGCTCTTCTGCCTGCCACAGCCTCTGTGGACAAGGTTCTTGGTGCAACAGCGCCATCTACAGCTAACTGTGAGAACTGCTTTGAGGGAGTAGCTGAGCTCGGGAAACTGCCCTGAAATGAGATCAAGGTTACACCAATGGTTTTCACCAGCCACGGAAGTAGGACAACACTGGTTTTTATGGCACAGAGCTGCCTTCCTCGGTGTTTGTTATGAGTTATGCTACAGCTTGTTATCCTGCATGATGTTAAGCTAGTGCCAACGTGAGAATATCACGAATAATGGATTCCCATGAGATTTCATGAATGACCCATTTGTCCCTAGAGAAAACAAATCAAAACAACAGCTTACCCAAGCTTAGAAGTCAAATCAGTCAGAGAGGTCTGCTGCATTGCATTAGACCTTTCTTTGAAAACAGTGGTTAAGGTTTTCTATGAGCTGTTTTTTCTAAAATCAGTGTTAAAATATTTCTAACCTCAATATAAGGAAAACTGTTTTTAATGTCATATGGTTATATTTGTCAAGTTGTACATTTTTCAAGATTCTGATATATGGTGCATGAGAACTCAGTATTTGTACAGCTCAAAACTCTAATATGTCAGAAATGGAAGGGTCTATTGGGAGTCTCTATACTTCTGTTTCTGCAGTGCCCTAGGAGTTTACAAATATGATCTCATTTAATACACACAAAAACCTGTGTATGTGCTGCTATTCCCATTGCTTAGATGAGAATAATTCAGAGGGGAAGCCTTAAAGAATATCTAAGTAGACCTCTCAAGGTCCCACAGCTACAAATTATGCTCAACCTTTCGTTCTGCCAATGAACATCACTGCCCTCCCAGTCTCCATGAAACTTCTCTGAGGAAAATGGGTTCAATTCACCAGCAGAAGATATTATCTCAGCTCTGCTAATGCAAGCTGTGTCACTTTGAACAGGTCGCTTGATCTCTCTGAGACTTCCTCTTTTTTTTTTTTTTAACTCATCTGTACATTGATGAGGTTGGATGAAAGAATACAGGTTTGGGGTGCTTGAATATAAGTTGAAAATAAAGACATACATTGAACCTTGGTCTCTTAGGTCACAAATTGTAAGTGGCTCAGTTGCTGAATGAAATTCAAGTGAACTGGACTATTCTACTCTTGATGACAGCACAAAGCTGGTCATTAATGGACTCAGCCCCTCACCTGACTTATTTCTCTGCTTTGCTATGGGCAGGAGTCCAATAATTGCCAAATGGAAGTGTTTTTACAACCTTGCCTTTGACACGCAGTAGAGGAGAGGGTTTGAGTTTTGAATTTGATATAGTAAAGAGCCTGTCTGCCTTTCTACCTCACTGGCATTCAAAGAATACTACCCCACATGAAGGCACATTGTCAACACGTAGCCCACTTCTAAGAGGGTTATGCTGCATCAGGACCAGGATATGAGGAGGAACTACTCCCTGGAAATGTTTAAGCAAAGCAAAAAGGTATATTTCAGGAATATTAAATAAGTTTTTTTTTTTTAGTCTTTTAATAAAGCCACCTCGAAATAGGACATGGTTGATAGCATTTCCCCCATACAGAGTGTTAAATATAGCATTCAAACCAGAAAATTACTCATTGATTGGCCCTGTGAAAAGATAAATGTCTGTTCAACTCTGTTCTATCCCACTGCAGACCTTATTGTTTTGTAGTGAAACAGTCTGAGTGAGTCCCCCTAATGAAGCAACACAGCATGAAAATGCCGCAAGCACATGGCACAGGACAGGACGAGAGCCCTTGCCAACCAAATGCAATACCCCAGAAGGCTGCCCACAGCTCCCGGAAGCAGGGTATGCATGCCAGCTCAACAAGGTGGCCTCACTACTCCAGTCAACAAAAGAACAACAGCAGATACACCACCCCGGAGCAAATACACATGATAAATGAAAACTTGGTCTCAGGAAGAAGCAGAGATAAAAGCTTACAATTCACTGCCCCAAGAGCCTCTGAAATCACTACTGTTTTGGCTTTGGCTTAAAGACAGTTTTCATAATGACAGGTGACTGCCATCTGTAAGACCCTGCCAGACCACATATGCCTAATAATGCTCTCTCATTTTATCCAGTGTTTTACAGCTCACATAGGGATGCTGTGTGTCCAAGCTCATTTGATTCTCTTAACAACCCTATTAAACAGGTGGTACAGGTACTCACTGCACTGGCTGCATTTTTTTTCAGAGGGATGCTGTCAGGTATTATTGTATCTATTTGTTCACTCAACAAGCACGTATGGAGGGTCCACTCTGTTCTAGGCACTGGGAGAAGGTGGAGAAGCACAGGGAAGTAAGAGAGAAAGCAGAGGTGGTTCTAACACGGTCTACTTCACAATAGTTTCAAGGAACTCATAAATCTTACGAGGATGCAGATGGGCAAATGGTTAACTCCAGCTGATTATGAACAGGGCAGAGAAGGAGGGATTCACAGTTCCTAGGGGAAGTGCAGAGGAGTAGTGACTTGACTTCTAAGAATTGCAAGAGGACTTGTTTAATTTTATGGTTCATTCTGTTTCTTAAAAAATAATCTAAGAATGATGAAATGATATGCACCTTTGGGTCACAGATCAGCTGACAACATGATGAGATATTTTATTATTGATTATTTTCTTGCAACTAACAACAAAACCTCTAGGTAAAACAAGCAAGCTCTTTTGTCTTTTACTGAAACTCACAAAAGTTGAATGGCTTGTTCCAGGTAACAGATCAGGAATTTGAATTTACTAGGGAATTGCTCCACACTGAGTTCTAATCTGCAACCTACTCCAGTGCTTCTCAAATTTAATGACTACACAACCCTCTTGGGGATTGTGTTAAATTATAGATTTGGGTTCAGAAGGCCTGAAGTGGGGGCTGGAATTCAGCATTTCTAACATGAAGCCAAGCCATACGAATACTGTTGGTGCACACATCTCACGTTGACTAGCAAGGATCCAGAGTGATGCCCTGGCCCTAAAAGTGCCTATTATCAAAAAGGGGGTAAAGATCAGAGTACATGAATCCCGGCAATGGTGAATTGGTTTTGTAGAAATTAGGAGAGAAAACGTAGAAAATTACGGGAAAACAATCTTAAAATTTAAGGACAGGCAAAGGGTTTTGAGGACCGAATACAGTTGAAGGGCCCTTTAGACAAGGTCCAGCACTTTGGTGGACAAATCTGAAGTTCTCACATCTCCAGGGATCCAAGAAAGCATCACTGAGGACCCTTGAATTATTTTATCTATTCAAAAAATAGCTATTGGAAATCGAATATTTACATAAAACAAGGGCTCTTTTGTTAATGAAAAGATGGACTCATTAACCAGATGATATCCTACTGCTTTGTTTCTATTTAGTATTTCTATTGCAGGTCTAATACTTATTGTCTGTATTACAGACAATAAAATATATACATCTTTGATTAATTAAAAATAAGAAAACAAATTAGGTATTAATAAATGCAGTTCAAGTCATTGAGGGAAACTAAAATAAGAAATACTTGTTAGGAAAAATATTGAGAATTAATTCAAACTGCTTATTTTATGGGTTTTTAAATTTTTTTAAATTTATTTATGATACTTAAAGGTCTGGGGTACATGTGCAGAATGTGCAGGTTTGTTACATAGGTATGCACATGCCATGGTGGTTTGCTGCATCCATCATCCTGTCATCTACATTAGGTATTTCTCCTAATTTTATCCCTCCCCTATCCCCCCACCCCCTGCTATCCCTCCCCTAGCCCCTCATGCCTGGACAGGCCCTGGTTTGTGATGTTCCCCTCCCTGTGTCCAAGTGTTTTCATTGTTCAATACCCACTTATGAGTGAGAACATGCAGTGTTTGTTTTTCTGTTCTTGTGTCAGTTTGCTGAGAAGGATGGCTTCCAGCTTTATCCATGTCCCTGCAAAGGACATGAACTCATCCTTTTTAATGGCTGCATAGTATTTCATGGTGTATATGTAACACATTTTCTGTGTCCAGTCCCATCATTGATGAGTGTTTGGGTTGGTTCCAAGTCTTTGCTACTGTGAAGAGTGCCACAATAAACATACGTGTGCATGTGTCTTTATAACAGGATGATTATTATAATCTTTTGAGTATATACCCAGTAATGGGATTGCTGAGTCAAATGGCATTTCTATTTCTAGATCCTTGAGGAATTGCCACACTGTCTTCCACAATGATTGAACTAATTTACACTCCCACCACAGTGTAAAAAGAGTTCCTATTTCTTCACATTCTCTCCAGCATCTGTTATCTCTTGATTTTTTAATGATCACCATTCTAACTGGCGTGAGATGGTATCTCAATGTGGTTTTCATTTGCATTTCTCTAAGAAGCAGTGATAATGAGGCTTTTTCAAATGTTTCTTGGCTGCATAAATGTCTTCTTTTGAGAAGTGTCTGTCCATATCCTTCACCCACTTTTTGATGGGTTATTTTTATCTTTAGGTTTGTTTGTTTGTCACATTGGTTTTGCATTAGATTGCACCCATAAATATTAAGTAACTAAACAAAGGTTTAAGAGGAAGATAATAGAAGAACCAGAAACAGATCCCAAATGTTCTGATCCCAAGCTAACAATAATAGTTGCCATTTACAAACAACCAATCACCAACATTACATATCACATTAAATCATCAAAAAAAAAAAACCTAAAAGGAAAGTAATTTTATATTACTATTTTACAGATCAAGAATCTGAACCTCAGAAACATCCAGTAATCTCCCCAGAGAAACACTCAGCAAGTAAAATGCTTATTCAGCAATGGATCTTAAGTCTGGGCCCCAAAGTCTATTCTTGTAATCAAAATCCAAGTTTTAATTCTCTCAAGTTGCTATTAGATTCCAGGATCCTCACACTGCGTATTTGACCACTGAGAAGAAATTACTGGCTTATTTATTTGACCTGAACTCTTTCCAAAAATGTTTGTGAAGACTAGAGGAAAGGTAAATAAATGCCCTAATATTCCCTTCAGCAGCCTGCTAGCCTTTTGTCATTTCTCTTCAAGATCCTGAAACTTACACTCCCTCAGACACACACAGGAGAGAAGTACTACTCTCAGAATGGATGAATGCAAGCCAAATCCTCTCTCTTTTGGCCTAAGAATGCAGAAAAACAAACACAGTTTTAAGAATCCAATAAATCCAGATTTAAATCCAACTCCCCATGTACTGACTTACGATCATTGACCATTCACTGACCCCCCTCTGAACCATTTTTATTATCTGATAAAAGAAAGATAACACTGCATTTTTCATTGGATGGTAGTGAAGATTACATAAACTTAAGTAAGTAAGACTTCTAGCACAGGTCAAGTATCAGATAAATACATCGGTAGCACTTATCAGGTCCGGTGATTATCACCTTAGAAAATACAATTTGCTTTTGGCTTGTCTCAGCCAAATCAGGAGCTTTTGACAGAAGTCATCATCTTCTTTCTAAATAATTCAAAATGAAAAGCCTGAGTGTTTGTTTCCCTGACCTTATTTCAGGGATATTCTGCAATGCTGAAGCTGGGTAACCATACATAAATGATAGCATTCATTCTGAAAATAAATGTGACTTTGCAAAGAACACTAATGTGGTCAGAGCAGAACTGGTGTGGCCAACCAAAGGGTGATGTCCATCTCTCAGAGAAAGTATCGGACTGGATGTATCCTAATTTGGTGGTCATCTGTCATCTCTTTTCAGGAGGGTGAGGTGAGTCTGGTAAAGTCATTTCTTTTTGCCCAATCACGTTTTGCTTACTTCACTCACTCCGGGAAAAACAAACAAACAAATAAAAACATCAGTTTTCTCAGCCAGCTCACACTTCAAATGAAGAAAGTATAAAGAAGGAAACAGTCCTTATAGTGCCAAATTGGTCATACTGTGTCATCATGGAGATGTAATGACCATAGATTACATCTATGGGTGTAGTCTAATGCAAAAAACTAACGGGTGAAAAACTTATATTTGTAAATGAGTGATAAAAGGGGAGTCAGTAAAACAAAGCAATGCAACCCTTTCTTTAATGACAGAGATTAATGGTTTTGTTCAGATAACTAAAAAAGGAAAGAAAGAAAAGAAAAGAAGATCTGGGGGAAGGGGAGAAACACAACTTTAATTTTTAAAGACTTGGTGCTCAGTGAAACCAATTGATGCTTTTGATTCCTTTACTCTATTCAGATTCTTTTTGCACAGCCAGCATCAGACCTTCCATACTCAAATAGACTGACAAATACTGATTTTTAACTCTACCAGCAAGGGACTTCTTATTCTGCTCCCAGAGTAACACATGTGTGAAATGAGTTTCACAAGTTGACTCAAGTCAGTCCCAGCTGGGTCCTTTCTCCTGCTGAAAAGGCAAGCCCAAAGAGGCATCCTGGCTTCCAGCAAAAAGTGATCTGCCAGCGGGGGCAGCCGTGGCTCTCTGGGAAGCCAGTGCATGTTCTAAGACTCAGGTTTCTCTGCAGAGTCAGAAAAAGACCTAAAGAACCAGGCCTGAGTAGAAAGATATTTGAATTTGAAGACGATGAACCATGGGAAAATTAGAACTTCCTTCTCAAAGTTGTGAAGAACTGGCAAGTCTACCATGACGACTTGGCTCACTTCTCCAGCCTCATGAAAGCACTTACTTATACTTGGAGCTATAGTCAAATCAGTTACTCCAGGTGTTGAACTAGCCATGATCTCCCTCATCCTCCATGCTTGCTTAAAGATGGCATCCTCAAAACACATTTCCTTACAGCAGCACGCACTCATCCCATTGTATCATAAATACCTGTTAACTTATTAGTATTCTCCATTATGTGGAGAGTTCTTTGAATGTGAGTTATTTCCACTTTTGTGGCTTCAGTAGCTAATAATGGGCATACATTAATATTTTTGAGTGATACTAAATGCATAAATAAATAAATGAACAAAGGCAAGAGACCATTTCCAGCCTTGTCTATCATTAGTAAGCTATTGTAAACATACTAAGATATACCACTTAATGAATTTGCACTTTGTGCTAGTAACAAGCTAAGTGCTTTATACAGTGTTCCTTTTCATCTTCACACTACCATTGTGAGAAAGTAAGAATTATTATTCCCATTTCAGCAGGAAAAATAAAAATTAGAGGCTCAGGAAATTGAGAAACTTTTACAAGTCTACACATTTATGAAGTAACAGAGTTGAGATTTGCAACATGACATGCTGTCTCCTTGTGATGCTCAAGATTTGAACAAACATTGAGAATTCTCAGGTATTAGGTGTTTAGATTACTTTATTGGAGTCAATCATTATACCGTTCATTTACTCACCTATTTTTGCATCCATTCTGTAAGTATTTATTTAGAATCAACTTTAAACCAGACTCTCTACTAGACTTTAGAGGATACAAAAAATAAACATTCCTTATTTTGAAAATGCTTGCAGTTTAACTGGAAAGATGATAATGCAAAGAGCTGAAATATAAGTCCCTCAAGAGCTATGAGATCTTAATAGCAATTTAAAAATAAAAGGATCATCAATATAGCCTAAGCCAACCATTTAGTCTCTTTTCATCCACCAAAGAGCACTCTACTCCATCCACAAGCAGCAAGAAGTATCCCATCTATTATTTCATCACTTAAAATGTATTTTGATCATGGTATTACTTGCTTAAAAACAGTAAGCGACTTCTCATTGTCAAGCAAAAAACCCCTAAACATCATACTAACATGTTATAACTTGTTCCCACCTACATTTCCAGAGTTATCCTCTATATTGCTTCTTAAAGTCCTCACTGGTTTTCCATGCCATTTTCCAGATATGTCCTCTGCATCTTTGTTCCAGCTGCTTTCACTGGGGTTAGATTTATAATGTGGAGAGTGCAGGACTGTCTTGATATGCAGCATCCTTCAGTTCCAAACAACTCTCTTGCAGAAATATGACCTCAAAGTTCCTAGATCTTTATTGTGGCCTAGCAGATCCAGAATATGGTGTGTGTGTGCACACATACATGAGTGTGTATATGTGTGTAAAAAATTTCCTAATACCAATTTAGCAACTTAACACCATAGGGGATAACACTGTGAATTAAATCAAGCATTTCTGCAAGTCCAAGATATGCCAGAACCCTGTACCTTGTGATTTTTGAATTAGAACTTGGATGGCAGACATGTTAAAAATGTACTTCGCTAATCTGCTCTGTAGTTTGAATTAAACTTCATAATCAATTAATATATGGTATAATAATTTTTAATTAATTTTTATTTCTAAAGGAAAAGCCATAAAATGTATTTTTTCCATTTATTTATATCCTTAGATCTGGCCTGGACTGAGAATTACATCAGAATTGAACATTAGTATCAAGTAGCATGTGGTATAACAATTTTCTATCTTTTCTTAAAAGGAAAAGCCATAAAAGTTGATTTTTCCCATTCCCTTAGGTCCTGAGACCTGAACTATTACATCAGTCACTCAAGAAATGATGGAGTCATTTAGTGTCATCACCCAGAAGTTACTTCCATTATGTCTAATTACAGATAAGAGGAAATATGCAGCTGAAGGGAGTAGAGAAGAGAATGTGACAAGAGAAGAATCCTTGTAAGTGTCGTCTTCCTGCTTCACCTTTCTACTTACGCTTACTTACTTCTACATATGCTACTTATGCTCTCATGCTCCCTGCTCTATCATGCACTTATTACCCACTAAATGCTATTTACATAGTAAGGAGTCTTTATCACCACCATTGGCCTCCAGGGAACACATACATATTTCATGTTACCATGTTGAATATAGTGATTAAGTAGGATAAATGTTATAGCTATAAAAACTGAGGCTGAGAGAGATTAATAATACCTAGCACTTATGTCATGCTTTTAGTCCTCCAGGAGCCTTTATATATATTTTAACTTATGTGGCACATATAGCATTTTGCATAGATGAGGCCGATACCATCATCTTTAGGTTTTAGCAAGTCACAGCTCCATTACAAGCTACCTTACCTCTGTAGGCCTCAGCTTCAACCTTGAATTAGGAAAAGTAATAGAACTTATCTAACAAAGTTACTATTTTGAAAATCAGAAGAGATAATTCATGGTGGTTTAATTCCTATTTTAATTAATATAAGGCCTCAGAAAAGTGAGCTGCTTTTGCCCCATTGTTATTTGTGATGCTAAGTTAACACTAACTACTACCATAGGTCAATCTAGGAATCTCAGTGCCTTAACCCATTTATAGAAACTCTGGTTGGCAAGCTGACGATGATGAGAGGAGTAGGGAGAGAAAAATGGACCTTGTTCTATGGAGGGATCAAGGCTCCTCTGTCAATCTCTAGGCTTCTGGGGTTCCTGGAAAAATCGTCTCTACTTGACTTACAGCTGACGAAAGTAGGAGAGAGAATAAAGGAAAGTTTTTATAGTCCAGGCCTCAGAATGGCTTCATTTTTTCCACCTACATTCTATTAATCAGTACTCAGCCACACGGCCAAACTAACTGCAAAGGAGACTGGATGACGTGGTCTATTTCCTTAGGAAGAGTAGAGGATGGGTTTACATGAACATAGAGCAATTTATGTCACATTAAGAAACTTTCCCCAGGCCACCCAGCTGATAACTTTGAAAGTTAGACCTTAAAAGCAAATAATCTGATATTGGGTCCCCAGTTCTCCCCTCTACAATTGCCCAAGGTCATACTTTAAAACAGAAGCCAGTGGTCCTGATTTTGAATTTCAGCATCTGTTCTCCCACCCTTTGTGACTGGAAAGATTGTGTTGACGAACTATGAATGGCTGGATTCTTTCCATCAATTTGCTGTGCTACATTACAAGTGCTCTGATAGCTAGTACATTCACTAATAGAAAACCGGTCTTTCTCTTTTCTGATGGCTGAGATAGCAGACAGGCCTTATTCTGACTACTTTATGCTTCCCCTGGATGACAGATAGAACTGGCTATTCGTTTCTTTTAGATGAGAGCAATTTAAAGCAACAACTAATTGAATAGGGAGTGTTTATGTGTGTGGGATTTATGGTATGAGGTCACAATGCTGCATCATTTTTCTGCATGCTGAAATTGAAGATAATTGGGCTATTTTTCAAAGCCAATGGAGTGTGATTTTACCACGAAGTATTGGTCACATCCAGATTCTTCTTTACTTGATCTGAATCCTGGCTTAGGTGCTTTCTGCACCCTTGAATAATGTCAGGCTCCTTGCCTGTTGAGAGATGGATTTACAGGAATTCTTAGAGATGTCCTTCCGGGATCTTCAGTGTAAACCCAAAACATTGGCATGTCTATGGCCCTGGCCAGAACATGTCAAGGCACAATCAAAGTGTGTCTGACCTATTGGTATCATGCTCGCTATCACTTAATGGAGCCAAACCTGCAACGCCTGCCTGAGACACACAGCCACTTCTTCCCAGACACAAAGCCTCTAATTCCAGGAACTGCCTCTGAGGAAGCTGTCATGCCAGTCCATAAGCCATTTTCTCTTTAAAGCTTGCAAACTGAGAAAC
The DNA here is from genome assembly GCA_004027715.1 of Plecturocebus donacophilus. NCBI lineage: Eukaryota > Metazoa > Chordata > Mammalia > Primates > Pitheciidae > Plecturocebus > Plecturocebus donacophilus. Next base: position 68,495 of record PVKP010003714.1, read on the forward strand.
CACTGTTTTGCAGGATATATTTGGATTTCTTTCTAATCTTGAAACTTGTTAAGGAGACATAGAGATTCAGCACTACAGGCAAACAAAACTGGTTTCACATACTGGTTTACCTCGTAGTCACTATTTAAGCAGGGGTTGGCTTAAACCGATGAAATTCATTTCCAGCCCACCAACTATTTTTGAAAATAAAAGTTAATTGGAACCCAGACACATTCACTTGTCTCCATATTGCTTACAGCTGCTTGTGCACTACCACCACAGAGCTGAGCTGAGCAGTTGAGACAGAGGCCTTGTGAGGTCTGCAAAGCCGTCAATATTTATTGTCCAGCATTTTACAGAAAATATTGTGAGTCTTTCATTTTCTCATCTGCTAAGTGCAGATAATTAGGTCTAACCCAAAACTATGATAATAATTAAATAAAATAATGTATATAAAGCATATAGGGCAATTCTCAATGCAATACAGAGTCTCAGTTAAGTAGTGGGCTCCTCTAGTTATTTTGTATTGGGGTACATTTGGATGGTAGAGTGCCAAGGCTCAGTGACAAAGCCAAGAAAACAAACAGGAGCAACATTCTTCAAGGGACAGCCTTCCCCATGGGCATTTAAAATAAAGGATGGTCACTCAGCTCTCAAACTAAAAGAATGAAGGAAACAGCAATTCTACTCTCAGCTGTACTCCTGCAGAAAGTGGGGAGATCAGAAAGGGAGACCTCCATCATTCTGATATCACCATTACAAGGTAAATCAGCCTATTCTGTTTTATTATTATTATTTACCTAAGAACAATGTAAATAGCAATCTTACACTTGTCTAGGGTACTCTTTAAAACTTCCCCCAAACAACCCATCTTATTCTGGAACATATCAAAGGCATCCTTACTTCCACAAAGAACCAAATCTCTTCTGCAACTTAGAGGAAGGTTTAGTATTCTTAGTGTTCTAAGACCCACATATCAGTAAAAAAAAATGTGTAGCTCTACATTAAATAGTTTGTTGATATTATAAAATCTCATTCTCTCAACAACTCTTCAGCATAGATGTTATCATTCTGAATTTACTGATGAAGAAACTGAGAGACAAAACAACCATTCAGGTTTCTACAACCAGTTATAGACATAGTTAAAATCTTAAGCCCATTTGAGTTTCTTCTCTCAGTTTGTTTAGTCTTTACAAAGGTGGTGATGTCCGGAGCTATGAAAGGACTGAATTTTAACTGAATCAAAGGAGTAATATTATTGAACAGTTGCCAAGAGGAGAGAAGACACAAATAATACAAATATACTCTGAATAACAACTAAAAATATTTTTAAATATTTTTATAGGATTTTTATATCTCTCATATGTCTCAGTGAAAGCCTGGTGGAAAAGTAGTGGATCTGAAGTGAAAAGTCCTGGACTCCAGTCTTGAATAAGCCATTTGCCTTCTCTCAACTTTTCTACTTGTAAATGAGAAACTTGAATGATCTTTCCAGTCACTTGATCTGAATGTTTACAATGCTTCCAGGAGAGCAAGTCTTACTCACTGAGGACCAATGTCCAAATATTCAGTACCTAAAAGTGAACCTGGCCCAGAGTACCTGCCACTGAGAGGTGAACACACACACACACACACACACACACACACACACACACACACACACACACACTTTTCTGAGTGTTTGATTTAAAAAATTAAAATTAAAAGAACTTAGAGAAAAATAAGCTTCGTTAAAGTGCAAAACTGGGTAGAGATCAAGGGAGAAAATAGAAACAAGATATCTGCATAAGGTTTCTGACATTGATTGCGCATAAAATATAAATAAAAAGATAGTAAAAATGAAAGTATACTAACTGATAAAAGCAAAGAAAAGTTTAATTAAAATATATGCTTTTGAGTACACACACACACACACACACACTCTCTCTCTCTCTCTCTCTCTCTCTCTCTCTCTCTCTCTCTTACTCTCTCTCTGAGCAAGTGGCTGCAGAAAAATAAATAACAGTTCCAGGTTATTTCTGAATCCAAGCACCTACTTGAAGAAGGGAAGCAAAGAAGGTGGGTACATCTAACATTTACCAAGTAACTACCTTGTGCCAGACACAGGACATAGCCTACTTCAATGACAGAATTTACTACTGCAGCCTATTCCATCTAATCTTGGCACCTACCTGAAAACAGCATGATTATTTCTGTTTTATAGAAGCAGACATTGCACACCGTAGTGCACTATTTTGCCCAAGACCACTCTATTAGTGAGTTGTTAAATCCAGCATTAAATCCACATCCAAAGTTTTAGTTCTTTCCTCTAATACTTTTCAATTACAAAGCAATCCCAACCTTCATCATATGATTCTATCATAATTTTTAAATAGAACAAAGAGGGCAGATAATAGTTCCTCATTTTTTTAAAGGAAGAAACTCACACTTAGGAAAATTAAGCAAACTGTCTAAATCCACATGCTAAGTAAAAGGGTGGTATGAATTCAGATACTGTGATTCACAAATCAGTTCCTCGGTTACCATGTTCTGATGAAACTCTGGACTCTTAATGTCAGTCTTGTACTGTTAAGAGGCATATGCCAATGGTTCAGAGAACAAGTTCTAGGGTTGCATCAATCGGTGTTCAAATCTGGGCTGTAACATTTACTAGCTATTTGGAAAAGTTGATTAATTAGTTCTTCCCTACGTTAATTTGTCACATTTACTACAAAGAATTTTCATGAGAATTAAGTAACTTAATGTGACTGACTAGCAGTGTAGGCTCAGCAAAAGGCAAGCAGCTGTCTTAGGTAGAGGTATTCAGAAGCAAACCAAGAATACTAAGGTGTGTGCTCCCAGGAGGCAGCCGGAAGGGAGTGGGGAAGTAGGACAGGGAAGAAGGAGCCAAGCAAAGATGCACTTACAGGGAAAGTTTCAGGTTCAGCCTGATCCTTCAGGAGAAGACTAAAGTATACATTGCACCTCAATTTGCCATCCATCCAAATCTCCCAACTCCCCCTTAAGTCGAGTAAGGCAAATGAGTTTTCATACTTATGCATTATTCAGTCACTTAATAAAAAAACATAGCAGATGTGGTAGGAAAAAAGGAGCTGCAAAACTCATAGGAGTTTCTATTCTAGTCCTATACACCTGCAGGCAAAATGGCGGGAGTAACATAAGAGCAGAGTAACAGGAACCAGGTGGGAAGCAGGAGGGGAGTGGGAAGGGGACGTAGATGAGCAAATAGAAGATCTAGGGGATCTGGGTGGGATAGGCAGTGTCTGTTGCAATGGAATTATTTTCTTATTATTACCTTTTATTAGTATGGGAATGGCATCTTTCTTTCATGAGCCTCATTTCCAGGAATATTAGAGAAAAACCATATATTCTCCTTGAGTTCAAGATAAACTTCAGGCCAAGGCCAGAAAAAGGATATCAACTCAGAGGAAGATATACAACCCAGATCAATGGTCAAAAATGGAACTCCTAAGCTGAAAGCTTTATTAGGCCACCTCCAACATCCATTTTAGACACAGTTCTCAGCCAAGTGACCAGATCCCAGCCTCTGTGATTTATTAAAGATGGAAAGCACTGAAACAATGCAGCAAATGACAACTGGAAAAGACAGCTCTTTAATCACAGGAATAAATTCATGTTTCCCAAATTATTTAAACCTTTTTTAAAAAAATTATCTACCCCTTACCTAATACAATTAAAGCCTTAATTAATTACATAAGAGGTAAACAAAGAGATGTACTGCTTCACTGAGACTCAAAAGGTGGTCTAGATTCCCTTCCTGCATTAATCCTGCTTAACAGATATCCATGAGTTCAATTGTTTGGATTTTTAGACCCCGCAAATAAGTGAAAACATGTGAGGTTTGTCTTTCTGTGCCTAGCTTATAGACCTCCAGCCCAGGCATAAGTTAACATTAGGTATCACTTGGGAAAAATTAATCTGGTCTCAGATTTTCTGGTATTAGTTGGTGTCTTTTGTTTTTTAAGATTGAATCTCACTCTGTCACCCAAGCTGGAGTGCAATGGCATCGTCTCAGCTCACTGCAACCTCTGCCTTCCAGGTTCAAGTGATTCTCCCCGCTCAGCTGCCCAAGTAGCTGAACTACAGGCACATGCTACCACACCTGGCTAATTTTTATATTTTTAGTAGAGACTGAGTTTCACTATGTTGGCCAGGCTTGCCTCAAGCTCCTGACCTTGAGCCTCAGCCACCCAAAGTGCTGGGATTACAGATGTGAGCCACCGTGCCCAACTGGCTGGTCTTTTTTAAATCTTATAAAAATTATGTTTGCTTCTGCTTTACATTTTTCTTTGAGCAGGACATACTATAACCTGAAGTCATGAGAACAGGATCTATTCTCAAAGAAAACTGTAAAGCAGAAATAAAGCACCTTTTTTTTTAATAAGGTGATAATTCAGAAGTCCCAATATATCATGATGAAAACAAATCTGACCCCAGTTTAAGGAAACCAAAGTCCATGCCCTTGAATTTTGCTGCTTTAGCCATGGCATTAAGCTCTCTTGAATATGAAAAGCCTAGATTTACTATAGAATAACTGCTTCTGGGGGAAAAAAATGTAAGAACAAAAGGCATATTGTAAAAGTGTTGTAAAGTTGCACTGTCATCAGCAGGAGATATAAATTGCCAAAACCCTCCTGCAGGAGAAAAGTAGTGTTTGTAATAAGCATGGATCTAGTTATGAACTCCAGATCCAAACTTGACTAGTTGGGTTCTTTTCCACAAACTCCTCAAAGTTTCTGAGTCTCCATTTCCTTATCTGTGCAATGGGGGAAATGACATTACTCATTTTATAGTTTAATGTGAGGATTGAATGGTATCATTTATAAAGTTATTCTGGGAAGTACTGGCCATAAAATTTCTCAAAAATTACAAGCCATTATTAAGATGCCATTTTCTTTGTTGGATGATTCAGGGTTATCTATCAGTCTTGAAGGCTTGGAAAAGTCTGAAAATTCACCACACATACCAGACTGGCACAGTAGTGAAGACATTGAGTGATTCTGAAAAGTAAACATATAGAAAGAACTTACAGTGACAGTGTGACATCAGTTGGAAAGGCCATTATGAAGGAACTGTGTGATAGACAGATTATCTGGTCAGAATGTATGTTAGTTTTGTATAGCTACGTAACAGGTTACTACAAATGTAGAAGCTTAAAAAACACACATATTTGTTATCTCACCATTTTTGTGATTCGTAAGGCTTCACTGAGTCTTATGCTCAGTATGCCAAGGCCAGTCAAGATGTAGTTGGGCTGTGTTCTCATCTGCAGCCTTGACTGGGGAAGAATCCACATTTAAGATCATTCAAGTTGTTGGAAAAATTTCTTGTAGCCAAGGGATTCAGGGACATGGATTCTTGTAGCCAAGGGATTCCTTATAGCCAAGGAATTCAGGGACATGTATTCTTCTTGTCTGTCGGCTGGAGATTGCCATCAGGTTTTGGAGATGACTTAAACTTTCTAGAGGCCAAAAATAGTTCTTTCCCATGTGGGCTTCTCCAACCTGACCACTTATTTCATCCAACCTCTAGCTGCAATGTGCAAAGATTGAGCCTTATTCAATGTAAAATAATCATAGCAGTGGTTTTAATGGAGACCATCCATTATCCTAGTCATAATCTCTTAGTCAGCATTAAGTCACAAATCCTACTGGTACTCAAGAAGGTGGAATTATACAAGGATATGTGTATTAAAATGCCTGACTTAGGACAGAGTTTAAGCTTTCCCCTACTTCTCCCTTTGTGCCCCATATAGGGTCAAGACGATAAGAAAACCCGGGAGCTCTCCCATTTGACATGAGCAGAAGGTTCAAACCATACGTGCCCTTGGTCATGCACAGGAATCTTCACCCCAGATGCACTCTCTAAGCAGCACAAAAACTTCAAGATAACCTCTTTTTCCTATTCTCAAGCCACTTTAGACCTTCTCAGGGAACCATTCCACTCTCCTCAGAGAGTCTCATTATGTGAGTCATAAAGCTTTGTATGCTTTCTTGGTGTGTGTCTTGTCATCAGTCTCAACATCTGAACCAAATTTTTGATTCTGGGCCATTCCAGTCTGTATGGTGATGGTAACTGTGGATATCGTGAGGAGGGGACATAAGAGACACCCTAATATCAGTCCGCTAAAGCGTGGCTACTGGTAGTATGAGCAGGGACTTGAAGCTTTTTAAATGATCACTCTTCAAATGTATCAATCAAATATCTCAAGCATTGAGTGACATGAGCTGAGTAGTAGATCTGAGGGCAAAGGGTTTAACAAGAAGTCTTTAATTGCTAGAGGAATTGATTCATTTATTCTGTTCACTCTTTCATGCTTTCAGCCATCCATTTATTTTGGAACGATTTATGAAGCCCCTGTCATGTAGCAGTTCTGTGTCAGATGCTAGGGATACAGTAGTCCACACGATGGACAATATCTCTACCTTTATATCATTTCCAATTTAGTGGGAAACACAGACAAGGAAACAGACAATTACAGCACTCAAGGTTAAGAGCAATGATGGATAAAACTTGCAAAGTGGTGGGAACGCTGAGGAGAAATATCCATTCCACTCAAGTGTGGTGACCTGAATGAGGATGGAAGGAGAAGCAGATAAGAAACCAACAAAATGTGTGAGCATAAATATGGAAGGGGTTGCATGGAAAGGCAGTGGGGACATGAAGAATGGCCTAGAAAGATAGAAATTATGTGGAAAGGTCCAGTAGCAAAGACATACTTGGAATATTCAAGGAACTGAATATTTCAATAATTTAGTGTCATGACAGAATGTGTCCATTATTTTAGTCTCTGAAGAACCACTCTAAATTAACATGAGAAGAATAGAACATACAGTATTATAACTAGAGTCACTAAACATTATGCTCCAATGGGTCCTCTTTTATTTTTTCAGTTTTCTATTGTGTAAAAGGCAGACCTAGAAATTCTGAATTAGAAACTTTCTGAAATCATTCTACAAGGTATCCCAACACATACCTTATTGAATTTGCTGTATAGCTTTTAAGATGGGTTCAGCCCGGCAATTTCCTGTAGGGTCTGTGTAAAAGGCAGACCTAGAAATTCTGAATTAGAAACTTTCTGAAATCATTCTACTAGGTATCCCAACACATACCTTATTGGATTTGCCATGTAGCTTTTAAGATGGGTTCAGCCCAGCAATTTCCTGTAGGGTCTATGTAAAAGGCAGACCTAGAAATTCTGAATTAGAAACTTTCTGAAATCATTCTACTAGGTATCCCAACACATACCTTATTGGATTTGCTGTGTAGCTTTTAAGATGGGTTCAGCCCGGCAATTTCCTATAGGGTCATCCCAAGGTAACATGGGCCATGCCCATACATGGTGGTCATGGTGAATGTGCTGTATGTTCAGATTAACTGTTTAGTTCTAACACAAGAGCTGTATAGTTTTGAGTTTCTGTGAGCCCCAGTTTCTTCATGTGTGAATAGGCAATAATCATATTTATAAGACATGACTTATGAGAATAGGGCATTTCTTTGATTACATGAACTCTTCCTGTGTTTTGTACCCCAGAGCTGTTATTATAACTCACTCCACAGTTGGAAAAGAGAAACACCTCTCAGCCAAACTTGGCTTAACAATGAAGGCCCCTTCAAGTCTGAGCAGTGCAGGGCTGCCATTGTTGATGCATTTTGTGTCAGTGTCTGAGAAACTTAGTGACTTCCGTTTATATTTGTGCTGGCATTTGGAGTCTCAGGAGGTGTGACTGAGATATAAAAAAAGACAAGAGAAAACGGAACTTTTTAAAAGCCAGAGCAAGCACAGGAGTTTATCTCTTCACTTTGGGTTGACTTTTAAATAACTTTTTGAGGCCTCTTTCTGCATAATATCACTAAGGAGAGGGATCTTGACTAAAATACAGAAAGAGAGAGAAAGAGAAAGGAAGAAGAATGACATCAATAATAGCTATAATTATATAATATAATTATATCTGAAGATGTAATTGTAACAAATATTTATTAAATATATGTCAAGCATTACTTTTTATAAATATCATTTAGTTTATTATTTTACAGAAATAAATCAGTACAGAATAAAATCTGTCTCAGGAAAAAATTAGAGGCAGGAGATTCAGGGTCCTGACAAAAGTATGTTTCTATGAGAATCAGATTCTGTGGGTGACACATGTCATCTGAGATTGGCTGAGAACAGGATACCCCATGGAGGGCTAATAAGGTAAAGCAAATCAATAGGTCACTCTCATCTTTCGCTCAGACTCCAAATACAGCCAGCAGGAAGACCTTTCTATGCTCAAGCTCAATCACTTGAGTCTGCATGCACACCAACACAATGAAGTACAAGCTTCATGTACCTCACTCCAAAGGGAGGAGCTTAGGCAGAAAAACAGCATACTTAGCCCTTCTAGGGACTCTTTATTTCCTGATCAGCTTGAGAAACAGGAACCTTGTGGGTGAGGCAAAGACTTGTCAGGCGAAAGGAGGCTTCAGTTATGAATATTGTACTTCCATTTCACTGCACAAGCATACAGCTCAGGAAACAAAAAAGGTATTACTCCCTTTGTTACATTTTCCCTTATTCCAGATGTTGCTTCTTGTTATTTAATATGTTAATTATATAGCCCACTCTCATCTGCGAAATTACGCTCTTGCACGCCAATGATGAATCTATCCCAAAGACTGACACTAACAGTCCCCAGAACCAAGCCCATTCTACCATTTTCTCAAAGAGCAAAACAGTGATTCCTGAAAGATGACCCAGTAGGCCCTGAATATTGGTAAAATGCTTTCAGAAAGTAATAACTGTCAAACAGGGTTCATTTATAATAATGGAGTTGTAAAGTCAATCTAATTGTCTAAAAGCAGGGGATCAATTAAATAAAGTATGTTTTCATCTTATAACTATGCTCCCTGCAGCCATTACGATTGAAAACTAAAAGCGTATTTGATGGCATGGGGAAATGCTCCCACATGGGTAACTTACAGAACATGATGTGCCAAAATCAGATTCTATTCTTGTAATATATCAATGTATCATTCCTAGAATGAATGATCTCTCTCTCTCTCCCCCTCCTTTTCTCTCTCTCTCTTGTTTTCTGCATCAGCTTGTGTGAGTGTGCATAGACTGTACTTGCTTGTTTCCTTCAGATCCCACTCAAAACTCACTTTCTCTATGAAGCCTCTGAACTCTCCATCTAAAATCTCAAGTTCTTCAAAACCTTCAAACCCCATTCTCTTGTTTATTTTTCTCTTTAGCTGTATTTGTCTGTTCTCACACTGCTAATAAAGACATACCTGTGACTGGGCAATTTATAAAGGAAAGAGGTTTAATGGACTCACAGTTCCACAATGCTGGGGAAGCCTCACAATCATGGCAGAAGGTGAAAGAGGAGCAAAGACCTGCTTTACATGGTGACCGGCAAGAGAGCTTGTGTAGGGGAACTCCTTGTTATAAAACCATCTGATCTCCTGAGATTTATTCACTATCATGAGGACAGCACAAGAAAGACCCACCCTCATGATTGAATGACCTCTCACCGGGTCCCTTCCTGGACACATGGCAATTATGGAAGCTACAATTCAAGATGTTAAGTTAGCATTTGCAACTTTGTAGCACATCATTGGGTAAGGTCCTGGACAGAAATGGTGATGGCACACAGAGTACAGTAATTGAGATGAATTTACTGAAGGGACCCTGTACAAGGGTGTGAGCAGAGAGAAGGAAAACCCAGCAAGAGACTGTAAATCATTCCAGGATGAGCAACGATGGGAGAGCCAATATGTTTTCTGGAAATGAAGGGGCAAGAGAAGAGAGCAGTTATTAGAACAAGAAAGTTGTGACTGTAGAGGTAGGAACTGTGGCCTGTGAAAAAGAACAAAGCCATATGAATCCACAGCCCAACAGGAATAAATACCCTGGCCTCTCTCCTTCTACCTTCTCATCTCCTGCCAGTGCCTGCCACTTTTTGAACCCAATCAGAAGTCAGAGGCCAAAAGAGCTCATCCTTAGAGTTCCTCCTGCTAGGACACAGAGTAGTGTGGAAATACCCAAGAGGATAGTTTCCAACCACTGCAAAGTTTACTTAATTATTTGTTTATTGACTCACTCCCATTGAAATGTATTCTTCAAGAGGATAGACATTTTTGCCTCTTTGGGCTACTAACATACTTCCAGCACATGGAAAACTGTCTGTGTACAGTAGATGTTCAGCAAATATTTCATAAATGAATGAATGTTGAATTATCATTATAAAATGTTTGTATTTGGGTAATAAGATTATGGGTGATTTTAATTTTTTAAGTGGCTTTCTACATTTTCCAAGTTTCCTCAATAAACACATATGGTGTTTACAAATAAGAAATATGTGTGTGTATGCATGTGTGTGTGTGTGTGTGTATATATATGTGTATATATATATATACACATATATATGTATATATATACACACATATGTATATATATATATACACATATATATGTATAGACATACATTTAATCTGGACTATGGCAAGAAAGCAGGAGAAATAAGTCAATCCTTTCCTTGGAATTCATCAAGTAACAAAACTTGTACTGTGTTGCCCAGCTCTGGGCCATGCAGATGCAGTTACGTCTAGGAAGCTCTGATCGATATTACCTTTCCAGACTGTACAAATATCCCAGACCAATTGCCTATATATTATTTATGCTGTCAAGATAATATTTAGGCAATACATAATTAAACAACAGCTATTTCTGGGACACAAGTAGAACATTGATTATGAAAGAATTCAGCCTTATTTTGACAAAAGGAAGTAAAGATGTCCTTCAGGGTTTGACAACTATTTTTTAATAAAACCAGACAAGCAGCTTGGCAGTTGCTTTTCCTGATAGAGGCCCCCAAACTTTAGCAATGTATACCCCGAATGAATATCATTACTTACACTCTTATCTGGCTACCTGTAAATTATAGCTACCTGCATCACAAGCCTAATTCAATCATTGGTCCCTAAACACAAGGAGAGAAGTGGTTTCTTGCAACATGTTTCCCAAGGCAGAAGTTATTCTGTCAGCAGCAGAAATAGTGATTGGATGATATGAAATTGCATTTCATTACTTGACTCAAAACATCTGTAGTAAAATCCTGTGAAAAGTGCCTTATTGCACCCAAGTTTTTCTTGCTCTTGATGCAAGGTACTCCATCATACAGCTGTCAACGATAACACCAAAAGGCTGTGGCAGAGTTATCTTATACATCATACAATCCTTATAATAGGGGCTGCCAGCATTCTGAATGGTATGTAACAGATATTGATTTTCACACCCAGGTATGAATATTGTACTTTTACCACCTTCCAGCTTGGAAAATTCCTTTTACCACCTTCCAGCTTGGAAATAAATGAGGTTCTACTTCTGTTTGCTGGTGCTCTTTTCCTCATTCCAGATGTTGTGTCTTGCTTTTAGGTATGATAATTACACATCTAAAAGCTGAACACTCCTTGAGTACCATAAAAAAACAGCAGATTGCATGAAAGTGTTTTTGTCAATAGGGAAAAAATATCTTATGCAGTTCATAAAATTTCATTAAATCAATGCAAGTTTTAAGGTAGCTTTTTTCACCTATGTTATATATCGGTTTAATCATGTATATTTATAAACTATATATAATATTTTTTCTCACATCGATCATGGAACTTCATAAAAATCAACTTCTACTCCAAAAAAGTTCCCAATCAGTTTAATGTTAATAGAAATACAATCAAAGCAGTGTACTAAGGGGTGACAAGATATAATAGCTATTTCCAACTGATGTTTCCTGGCACACCATCAGTCTACTCAGGGTTTCTAGATAATCATCTTAGCAAATGTCCCAAAATTTCATGGAGCCCTGGCTCCCCAGGTGTGGCAGCAAGGGTGCCAACATTGGCATCTTTGATTGAGGTAATTAATTGATTAAAAAATGGTAACCAACATTATACAGTGTGATGAGATCTGATTTGACACATCAATTAATCAGGGATGTGTCTTCATGCTGAATTAGCAATGGCAGCCACAAGAAAGGAGAAAGATAAGGGGTAAGAAAAAAGAATAGCAACAAGATGATAGCACCAAGGCCTTTGCTAAGAGTTGAAACAGAAGGAGAAAAGGGTTTCTTTGGTAATTTTTTTGATGTGGTCTAGTATCATTAAACAACTAATTTTGTCCAGATTTCAGCTGTATGTGCATCTGACTCCCTTTTATCAAATTAGCAAAAATCACTAAAATAACAAAATAGAAAATAAAGCACTGAGGTCAAATACACACATACAATATATGAAAACAAATATGCATGTATATATGCATATATATAGCATTCTCAAAATAGAAAAGGAAGCCCATATTAAAGGAAGGATTTGGTCATAATGTTGCTAATTCATGTCATTTCACTACCATTTTCAAAGTATCCACTATGTGTTCCAGGAGTTCTGCTAAGCCCTGGAAATTTAGCTTGAAGAACACCAAGTAATCAGGGTTATACTGGAGATAAGCCTGGAATTCTGTAGGTGCCCACAGAAAAGTAGCATGACCTAAACTGTCGGCAAAGGGAAGGCTTCTAAGAAGTAGGTTTAACAGAGAGCCATTGAGAGCCAATGGGAGCTGGATGTTTTGACAAGGCAGGAGGCAAGCAAAGAAGGCAGAACGTACAAGACAGAATGAAATGCGTTGAGGAGACTAAAATAATTCTCATGGTTGATGATGTGGTTTGGAAAAGTCACTTTCACTTAGCTTTATGCAACACAGTATAGACAAAAGGACTACAGTTAGATCTGATTTCAAATCCTCAATGCACCACCTAATAGCTTATCATTTGGGGCAAATTACTTAACCTCCATAAGCCTTAGCTTCTCTATGTGGAGAAAGCAGATAAGAGTTGCACCCTTTTCATATGGTACAGACTCATAGTAAATTAAAAAACAGTAAATTCAACCTTGAATATCATTAAGCATTATTACTATTATTGGGACTCATTGATCGATTTTTTTTTGTCTATCCCTTGAAGAAAGATAATTTCTATTGGCCCTCTCTCTATTTATGTCTGGAGAGAATCTATCCATATTTTAGGGAAAGTAAGGCTCACTATGGACCAATCACAGAGACAGTAGAATGGCAAATAGTACTACATCTTCGTGGATCTAAGGATGGCCAAGTCATTATACTTGTTTGTTGCCTTTTCAGGTAACTCCTGAAGGTGCTCTATCATACAGCTGTTGGGATTCTGGTCCTGATGTAGCTATTGACAACTGCAAATGCTGAGGATCCAATAAACCTCCTCAATTGGCCTCACTGCCTTAACTTCTAAGTCAGTGGCATCGCTCAGCAATCTCTAGCTAGGTCCACACTGGTTCCATTATGACAACGTGATTTTAAATGCCCTCAAACTACACAGGATAAAAAGCAAAAAAAAAAAAAAAAAAAAAAAAAAAAAAAAAAAAAAAAAAAAAAAAAAAAAAAGAGAGAGAGAGAGAGAGAGAGAGACTCTTCTTTGTTTTCTAACCACAGATACGATCCTTTTTTTTTTTTTTCCAGCTGCTGCGTTGAGAATTGATGATTGAAAGCCAATAAAGCTTCTATTGACTCAGAGTACAAGGGGCTTGGTTTATCTCAGCACTAGGCAGGGGAAAATAAAAAGCAAGAATAATACAGGTGTGTCCTTTGCCATAAATAATATAGATTTACTCTCTGCAAATTTCATAATCTTAATGATGCTGGAAACGTACTGACTCAAGTACATCAGGCAACACTCAATGCTGGCAATCAGTTGTTTACAGGGTTGACAGTTTCTAACAACTGTTTTAAGATTGTGAAGTTTTAAACTGCTATTTTTCATTGCCCATACTAACATTTTCACCAAGTTTTCCTTAGCAAAGCTGGTACCTTAGCTTGTTAATCCAAGAAGCACAGCTAGATCTTCAAAGTTTCTGAGGACTGTGTAAAGAGCAATGTATAAAACCATATCTTCCACCCTCTCTCAAAAAATTACCTGTTGTGGGAAGTCTAACTCTCAGAAACTGGGTCAAAAATTTGCTTTGTAATTTATTTTTGTGAGTGCTGCCAAGTCAGCATATTATTTATTTAAAAAGGAAAAAAAGGTGAGTCATTTTGTGTATTTAAATATAGTTTGAGATTTGGTTGGTTCAAGATTAGGAAATAATCAAAATTATGGCTCTCTTTATTGTTACGTTCCAAAACTAAAGAGCATACAAACTCTACAGGCAAAATGCATTGGACTTTCTGTAAAGTATTTAATAGACACCATTCTATGATTTTATTGTGAATTAAATAGAAAAAAATGAGATAATTTAGAGTAACATGAAACCAAAGCTGGCTGAATAGAGGCGTCCCAAAAAAGTTCATGTATATCAAATTGAGTGAATATTATCCCTGATAGAAAGAGATATTGGATTTAGAACTGTCCTGAAAATCAATTAAAACATAAAGATTTTGCTTAGCAAAATTGTGAATAATAATTTGGAATTAGTAACTTATAAGTTATATGACAAATCAAAATTTAAAATGGCCTTGGTGAAACTGAAATAGCATACCATAACTACAAAGGGCAAATAAAGGAAAATAAAAATTAGTGTATATTTATTTATACACATTATACAGATGATATGATTTAATATATCAATAATCCAACAAATCAGGCAATATTATTCTCATTTTGCAGATCAAGAAACAAAGGCTTATAAAAGCTTAGTTATTTGACCGGTACTGGATAGCTAGTGTGTGACAAAGGCAAAAATCCAAAGCCAATAATTGTTTTACTATATAATCTTTTCCATATATATTAAAATAAGCATAAAATCCTGAATAGAGGTTCAAAAATGAAGACAATTACAGAATATATTTAAAATATATTTGTATTGGAAAAAAGATTAAGGATTACTTGAACTTCAAAATAAGTAACAAATATAGTGTAACATTATTGCCAAATTAGTAAACATAAATAAAATCATTTGAATTCATATGGTCACAAGAAATAAAGTGGTAATCTTACTTAACCTTGAACTGATCATATTAATCTGTAGCATTTAATTCCGTTTTCAGCAATGCATTTTAAGGAGGTTTAAACTTCAAGCATATCTTTAGAAATAAAAAAACAGGGTCATCTAAAAACCATGGCACTTATTATACTTATCAGTATTATTATTGTTGCCATCAACCTCTTCCTTACTATATTTTCAAATCCTGGCATTTATTTAGTGCTTATTATATACTGGCTACCATTTTGAACACTTTGCACATGTTACTTCATCTGATTCAAGCACCAGTTTAGCCCTCCCTTTTATCTTATTCTTATATTTTTACTCCAGCCCTTACCATAACAAACAGCTGCATGCAGGTATAACCTCTTGATAGCACCTCATCTCAGGCTCATCGTGCAACACAAATCTCCTCTACTACTTCTCTGCGAGATGCCTGAGGCAACTAGGAAATGGGAAGGAGTTAATAGCCTATGTCCAGTGAGAGGTGAGAGAGGATAAAAACTACCCTCTTCCTTGAAGCAGAAAATCCTGGGGGCCACTTAGCAGGATCTCTCATTTTTGAATCAGTTCCCTTAGTAGATATCAGAACAATCATTTACCTTGAACTAGCATTTCCTCTTTCCTTGTTTTATTCTTCACAGTCCGAATTCTTATGGTCACTTCTGAAAATAATCTAATTGCACATATACCCTTGTCTCAGTCTCTGTTTCTAGTGTAAATCTGGACTAAGATAACCACCTCATCTTCATGACAACTTTATAAGGTGTGTATTCACATTTCTACTGTATAGGTGAGAAATATAAAATTAGGGAAGCTTAAGTGGCTTGTCCAAGGTAAGTTATGTTACAGAGAACAAAGAGTGGTTTTGAATTCTCATTTGTCTTTAAAAGCCATGTTCTTAGCCACCACCATACAGGTTTCCCTTGAGGCCCAATTAATGAAGCTGGTCACGTCTAGAAGAAAAGACTAAAGACAGGCGTTCAAATAACTGATGGGTCTTCATGTGGAATAATAATAAACATTCTAATATGATTCAGGGACCCTGGACAAATCTAAGAAGCTATCAAATGTCTTCCCATTAATGGGTCCAAGGTAATTTCAAAGCATTTTTTTAAGTCCTAAAATAAGTAGGTTATATAGATATAGGAAGAATCTTGGAAGCGGTGTTTAACAATTCAGTCAATCCACATCTAGTTGCTTTTTCTAGTAGTCCAGAAAGGTTCCCATCAGGGTCCTTGGATGTGTGAACTTGACAGGGTTACAACCCCCGGTTATTCTATCTAACACTAATGTAGGTGCCCTACAAAGATGCTTGGTAGGTGTGACTAAAGTCCAAAATCAACTGACTTTAAATGAGGGATGCTATTCTGGATAGTCCTCATTTAATCAGTTGAAAGGCCTTATGAACAGAGCTAAATATTCCCTGAAGAAGGAATTCCACCTATGAACAGCAGCTTCAGCCTGTGCTGAAGGCTCCAGCCCGCCCTTTCTGGCTGCTTGCCCTGTGATTTCAGACTTGCTAGCCAGCCCCTGCAATCACATAAGCCAATTCCTTGCAATAGATCTTTAAATTCACATCTCCTGTTGGCTCTCTTTCTCTGGGTTGAACCCTGACTGATGCACTTAGATACTGGCAGTCTCGTGGTTCGATCCCATGGAAGGTCGTTGGGCAAAGGAAATACCATACATGAGAAAATAACGTAAAGTTTACTGAAAACAAGAAAATGATTTTAAATTTAGTATAAGAAAGCAGCTACGTTGTAATTCAATATTAGCTTTTCTGTACATTATGCTCTTAACATTTTGTGCTTTTCTGTATTTGTTATTTTAATATAAATATCTGAATATGTGTAATTTATATGATCCATAATTAAAACATTATTTTATTGATTACTTACAATTTAGTGATGCTTAAAATATTTTACTATTTTCTAGTCAATTATGAAAAATGGGACAGAGGAGGCAAAAATTATCATAAAAATGTTAAGAAAAAGTTTTTAAAATTTCAGAATTGTTTAGTAATGAAAGAACTTCTAACAGTGGAAGAGTATTTTGATGAGAGGGATAATCTGTTGTGTGTTGGCTTTTATTTTTTTGGACAGGATCTCTCCTTGCCACCCACAGGGGAGTGCAGTGGTGAAATCATGGCTCACTGCAGCCTCAGTCTCCTGGGCTCAAGTGTTCCTTCAGCCTCAGCCTCTAAAGGAGCTGGGACCACAGGTGTGTGTCATCATGCCCTGCTACTATTTTTTTTTTAAGTGGCAGAGTCTCACTATGTTGTCCAGGCTTGTGTTGTCTCACTTTTTGTTGGAGTCAATGTCTAGCTTTCCCAGTGTGTACAGTTTTGACAAGAGGCTCTATTACTAGTCCACTTTTTCTACTTCTCCAGATCAATGATTTATCATTATAAAGCAAGTGGGAGCTAGAATATGTTAAATATCTGGAGATCAATTATTTTTGTCAGCTTGCACAAAATTATATTTATAATCACCACAAACCACACTGGAGTCTAATACAGCCATGGGATTGCAGCCAAGACACTGGGCCTAGATGCAAAGGAGAAAAAGTAGAATCATAAAAGGTTTCAATAAAAACGATCTGCAGTGTGAGTAGCACAGGTGAATAATGGTCTTAAACAGATAATTCAGAATCCACTGGACTTCCTTTAAATACAAATTTATTGTTTTACCAACATAAGACATTTAGAAATGGGCCCACATGCAGGGAAGACTCATGAAGAGAAATGCTAAAGGCAAGCTGTATAGACAGCAATGGTTCTTACATAGTTTCTTTAAAAATCCATCACAACTGAATCACTAACATGTTCTATATTTCACAGGAGGTTGCTCTCTGACACCAGAAATCTAGCAACAGTATTTTAGTTATTTACCAAGTGATTAAGCTTTAGTAATTTATTATACTTTTACACCCACATTTTCCTCCTAGAATCCTAATTTTACTGCCTCCCATAAAATATTTTCACTCTAAATAATCAATATTGATTTAACTATATTCCATTATTTTAGATTTATTTTCTTTTTTTGCATGCAATTCTCACCTCCATACAGTTTATTAAAAGATAAAGTGGCTCACTTCCAAAGAAATTACACTTGACAATGCTCCTAATTGTGCATTTTCTCTATTGTTCCTCAAAGATATTTTTAAAGAGGGAAGGCATTAAATAGATTTACTACATTAAAAGTAAAAACTGCCTAAAAAATGTAAAATCTTAGGCCTTTTAGCAAGTATTTCTGGCAATTGAGCTAACTAGCTAGTGCCCTGTTAAGACAATATTTTTCATCATACATTCCTTATATCTCTGGGTAGTGGTGGCTATGAGTTAGGAGGAGTATGCAATAAGAGTAAAAAAAAAAAAAATTGGATAAAATTAATACAACATCCTGGACAATTACTTTTACTCAAATATTTAGGGCAAATATTTTATATGGAACTAGTAAGAATTGCATTATTGTACATATTGATGTGTTCTATATTAATATATTATTAAGTAGTGTCAAATTAAAATTATGTGCTGTATTATATAATTTGGCATTATATATTATAGGCTTAAATGTTAAATTATGATGTGACTTTATAAGGTAAATTGCAATAATTTTAAAAATTAAGCTTTGGGATATATCTTACATGCCATTAGCATCACCTTTTAATTTGGCCTACAAATTTCCTCCATTTTCTTTCCCCACACTGTATAGAAATATATATTCACTCTCCTCTTTATTTAAGGGTACTTTGGTGAGAGAAAATTTGAATAATATTATTCCAGAGACACTGATCCTGGGGAGAGGTGTTTCAGCACTGTGCACACGATATAGCCTGGCTGATTACTAGGGGTGAGTCAAATGAGTTCTTAGTAGATGAGAGCTAAGAGAGAGCTGGGAAAGTCTGAACAAGAGTCCACGTTGCTTAAGGGTGCCATAAGAATGAGATTCACTAGTAAAGAGTCAAAGATCCTTGAATTCAGGAACCTCTAGCAGAAGTCCAAGGCAGTAATTGGTACCTGAATGTTTTCATTGACATTTAATACAGAAAGCCCAGACATAAGTGCATAAGCCCTTCAGAAGCTGAAAGGTTTCTGTTGGTCTCTAATCTATGTACTTTATTGTCAGTATCTGGCAGAGACACATACTTAGGTCCATACGGAAGCCCAGTATAAAATGCCAGGAACACGGAAAATTGAAACTAAATGGCCCAATTTCTCCTGTGGAACTGCTACAAAACTCTGAAGACTGGACAGGAACTCTAGTCTGATGGTACAACATGAAATCAGCCCACTCTTCACTTCCTGGTGAAGGATTCACGGGACAGACAGGCTTGTGCTGTCATGAGAATACCGTTTAGCCATCAGCGTTGCTTAGAAGTGCCATGGAGAAAAAAGGATTTTGTCTAGTATGAATGAAAAGCCATTGAAATTAGAGGGGTTCTATGTCTCATCAACTCTGAAATACTTGTTTTTATTCTTTCTTTGTGCCTGGTCCTCCACTTACTAAATTGGAGGACATGACCCAAGAAAACCCCATGAAAAGAAAATGCTTGGTGCAAAAAACTGTTTTAAAATAACATTTGTAAGTCCGTTTTACAGACATTTATAAATCTTTTCTTCAAAATCAGTGAAACTGTATATAAAACAAGTAAGAACATTTAGCATGGCCACTACTTAGAGTCAAGTTGATACCTTCATTACACAAGTTAAAACTCTGTTAGTTAAATTAATGCCTGTAAACTATTTATAAAGAATTTTTTTTAAAGAATACCGACTGAGACTAAATCCCCATGTTTAAAGTAAGATATAAAGCTTAAGAACACCTTCAGATAATAATATTTTAAATTTGTTTTTTTAACTGACTCTGATTTTACTTACTGTTGAAAGATGTCTTAATCCAAATAGACAAATAATTAGAATTGATTTAAAAAGATATACCATTCTTTACCTCTTATCTCTATTCTGCATCTATGACTGATGTTCAAGCCATAATCTAACTCTGTATAAATGTTAACAACCCATAAGCTGTTCAGTTCACGTGGTTTCTTTCACTTTGTTCCACATAAAAACATACTTTAAATTGGGACTTTTCTCAGCATTTTTCGCAGGCAATTTCAGCACAGTAAATTATAATACTGATAGTTATTTGTTTCTTAGTTTCTTAGCCTCACTAATGTCCCAAGTTAAATAAATCAGATACTAACCTAATGATTCTCTGCTTAGCAAACAATATGTAACTCTTTTAGCTGAATTTTCCACCACCATTGAAATACTAGGAAATCATAGCATTTTCCTCAAAAGGCCATTGAATTTGCCAGCATTTGCACAAAGAAGTTCTGCACCTACCACCCACCCCCTACCACTTTATATTTTGAGCTTAGATGATTCACACACACACACACACACACATATACGTGTGCCTCCTTCATTTACAATACCAATCTTAAGTAGCCCTGTGTGCACAGCCAAGGCTCTTTTCTTACACATACCTAATAATCTTATTTTATGAGCTGGAAGCAACAAAGAAAATTTAGTGCTTGTGCTCTTATCTAATCTATATTTACTGCACAGATGTCAGGAGTGATCAGATGGAAGAAAGAAGAGATATATTTCTTTGTATGCTAGAAGAAAAGATTTAGATTTGAGTCTGGATTTTCTATTTTTGAATCCTTGAAATATAAATGCAATAATGCTGGCACAAAATCATCTGGCTGCCTTTTTCAATAAACAGCAAGACCGTTAGCCAGCCATTTCACAAGCTTATCTTGAAGGTGAAAAAAGAGGCATTGCAAACAATAACAACAATTATCTCACAGCTGTATTGTACCTTTCTTCAGAAACTCTTAAAACATTCTGAACATTATGGTCCAAATATTGTGCTTAGCACCTAACCGTCTTCATCTAGTCCTCCCAGTGAAAAATGTAACTACATAACAGTAGATAGAAATGACCCTCCAAATGAATACAGTTCATCATTTTCTCATAAAATACAACTCTATTGGAAAGATACATACAATTCAGAAAACCAAAAGGGTTTAAACCTAATATTCCCAGGAGTTTCAGACTTGTGACTCCCCAGGATGAATGCAATTTATGAACATTTGCTTGGCCTGCACATATTTGAAAGATTTGAAATTTGTATGTAAAGTCTGAATTTCCAGCTTATCTTGAAAACATTGGAGGATGTGGCAATACATCCCATATGGCAGTAATTGTCTACATCTGAGTTGCACTCTTCTCCTCTTTAGTAGTCACAGGCTGTACATTCAGCAATCACCTATTATCCAACATTTGCTTCACTATTCACATCTACTGTAACTTCTTCTCCTTACCCCTGGAAATAAAGCTTAAAGTCCTAGTTTTAATCTGTGTAGACATACTACCTTCCTTAAATAAAATGTTTTTCTCGATGTGCTCCATAATTATGCTTTAAAGTATGGTTGAGATGACATTGGGCTGACAATTCATATTGCCTGGATGTAATTAATTATTTTAGCAGATATTTGTTATCTATGCAAGTCAAAAAGCTGGGAAGTGTGGAATATATGGCAACAGTTCAGACAAAGACCATGTTTTTGGAAAGTTGCTAGTGCAGTGAGGAAGACAAAACACAAATTGAGATTTCAAGGCAGCTATGTACCACATCTGTGAAGGAAGCATCGAAAAGAGCCAGAGGATTTCAGGAAAGGGAACCTCAATTTTCACTGAAAATGGATGAGGGAGGACTTACTGAAGGTTTCCTCAGTTACTTCCTGAACCAAGAAGCAGACTCAGATGGAGGTTTACACAGGAGTCTTATTAAAAATGCTTTTAGGATCAAGACCTGTAGGGGAGTGAAAGAAGCAGGACTGGCCAGAAGGAGTTGTTGAACCAAGATGCAGTAACAACAAAAGGCTTCAGCAGACCCCATGGGAGCTTTGGAACTGGGCTGTCCTTCAGAGTTGTTCCATATTGGAGCAAGTGGGCCATGCCCTTATGACCCACATTGGTCAGTCAACATATGTGTTCATGGACAGAGATCCTGGCTCCCTCCAGACCCTTCCTCTTTACTTTCTGGATCCTAGTATGGCCAGTTTTTCTTTATATCTTGCTCCTATCCAGGATGCCTACAGGGCTGGACCTCCCTGACACATCGTTACTACTTACGGCTGCATAGATGAGGAAACATTCACTCCTCCAATGCAATAGGCTAGATAAGAGTACTTGGGCTGCACTTTTTGCCAATGTTTAGCCATACCTCTCTATCTCAGTTTCATCTCTGTCTTTCTCCTGCTCACACTCTTTGTGGGCATGCCTGAATTTGCAGATTCATAATATAAATCTAACATGCGAGATGAACATCCAATTTGGGTATTAGTCTTACCTTGTTTCAGCCAGCTTTTACCAAAAAGTCCCACACTGGAGAGAAATTTGGTTTTTATTACTTTGTTAACTCAATATTGACATTTCTCTGTGTATGGTCTATCAGTCAGAGTGTCCGAGTGGAGGAGTGAATGGCACTCCAACCTTAAGGACTTAACGTATTTGAGTAGGATTATTAAGATCACTCTGAGCTGCAAGGCATGTTTTGCGGGCATTTTATACCACCAGCTTAAAGAAAGCCTCATTGGCCATGGCCACCTTGATAACAATAAATAAATTGTCATAGCTATCAACTATTGACCACTTTCTATAACAGTAGACAGTGGAATGGGGGATTTTTAAATATTATTTTTAATTCTTATGTCAACTCTTTAAGAAAAATATTATTCCTCTTTTATAGATGAGTAAATAGAGAGTGATAAAGAGGTAAAACTTGCTCATGGTCACATAGCTAATAGGTTGAAAGCTAAGGTTCAAGGTCTGGTGGTCTTCTTACTTCTCAGCCTCAGCTCTTTCTCTATTTTACACTGCTTTTGACAACAGTGATATGGTTTACTTTGTGACCCCACCCAAATCTCACCTTGAATTGTAATCCCCATAAGCCCCACGTGTCAAGGGTGGGACTAGGTGGAGGTAATTAAATCATTGAGTTAATTTCCCCCATACTGTTCGCATGATAGTGAGTGAGTTCTGGAGAGACCTGATTGTTTTATAAGCATCTGGCAATTCCCCTGCTGACACTCATTCTTCCTTTTGCTGCCCTGTGAAGAGGTGCCTTCTACCATTATTGTAAGTTTCCTGAGGCCTCCTCAGCCATGAGAAACTGAGTCAATTAAACCTCTTTTCTTTATAAATTACCCAGCCTCAGGTAGGTCTTCATAGCAGCGTGAGGACAGATTAATACAAACAGTAATTGATTACTGAGTCCCTATTAAATGCAAAGTTTTTTACATATATTGCCTCAGTTAATGTTTACAACAGCCCCAAGACAGTTATTATTGCCTCTTTTACCCACATGAAATATTAGGCTAAGTAAAGTAACTTGCAAAGGATCAATTAGCTGGTAAGTGGAGGTGCTATCATTCAGTCCTAGGTCTGACAGTTCCCTTCTACTCTGTCTCATGGTCTGTCTCTTTGGTGAGGAAAGAAGTCACATAGGCATGGTCATATATCTCACAATCTGTAATCCCCTTTTGGGGAGAAAACAAAATCAGCAGTTATTTTGCAGTGGAATCAAGATTGTATATCATAGAACCTCTGAAAGGATACCACAGAGTAGTATACTTAGTTGTTTTCTACTTTCTACTTGTGCTTAAACATCAGAATCTAGACATGAAGTCCAGACTTTCTTCCTGGTCAGCTGTATTCCTCCACTAGTTAAGTCAAGTCTGTCTAAGATAGTCTCTCTTTTCATTAAATCAAAGTTATAGAATTATTATATCTACAAAATCTGCCATCCACATTATCTGTCATATAATAAAACTTAATCAGGGGAGTGACATCCATCATATTCTCAGGTCCCACCCACACTCAAGGGAAGGAGATTGCTTAGTTTACACAATCTAAGTTAAGAAGCAGGAATCTTTAGGTCTATGTTAAAATTCTGCCTATCACATCTATCAATATAGGTTGCATCTGTAACCTCTTCTGTAAAAGATTTTACACCCATAGCCAAGAAGTGATTCCTTTTTATGTTGCTTTTTTTTACATTGCTATGCATTTGACTGTGTTATAGCATAAACTGCCCAGCAAAGTCCACAACAGAAACTATGTCTTATATTTAGGTAAACATTATGGAACAGTGTTTAGCAGTATAAACCAGTATAGACCCAGATTTTTCACTTACTAACTCTGAGAAATTGAGCTAGCATTAAAAGCTCTCAGAACCTTACTTGTCTTATCTTTAAATTTGGGAGAAATAAAATACTTACATCATAGGAAGAAATTAGGAATAATAGAAATTCAGTCTCTAGAATCAGATTGCCTATGTTTTATTACTACTCTACCACTTACTAGCTGAGCATAGAAGTCAGAATGGAGAAGCTTATGCTGCAATAACAAAAAAAAAATCTCAGTGACTTAAAATAGATGAAGATTTATTTCCCACTCATGCTACCTGTTCAACCCAAATTGGCTAAGAGCTCTGCTTCTACATTATTCTCAGTCCAGAAGCCAGCCTGGTATAGCTGCTACTCTCTAGAACATTTCAGGTCACAATGAAAAAGATGGGAGCACTACCAATCCTTGCAGCAGCAATTAAATGCTCTGACTAGTCATTGGCCATGTGTTGTTCATCCAACCGCCAGTGAGCCAAGGCATGTAATCCTACTACATGAGAAAGAAAAGAAAACTGGCCCGTTTTGTTTTTGCTTTGGTTTTGAGATGAGGTCTCACTCTGTTGCCCAGGCCGGAGTGCAGTGGCATGATCTTGGCTTACTGCAACCCTCTCCTCCAAGGTTCAAGCAATGCTCCTTGCTCAGCTTCCCAAGTAGCTGGGATGACAGGTACATACCACCATGCCTGGCTAATTGTTTTTTTAGTAGAGATGGGGTTTCATCATGTTGGCCAGACTAGTCTTGAACTCCCGATCTCAGGTAATCCACCTGCCTTGGCTTCCCAAAGTGCTGGATTACAGGCATGAGCCACCACGCCTGGCCTAAAACTGGACATTTCAGAAGACAGTTCTGAGATAACTATATCATGTATGCTTAATCATCATACTTTCCTCACCAGTAAAATGGGGGTATTAACAATAATGCCTACCTCCTGGATTTATTATATACATATTATATGAGGTAATATATGAAATATCTTTAGAACACTGCCTGGTGGAGTAAAGTATCAGTTAATGTAACATATTGCTATCATCATTGAAGTTTTGCATATAAATAAGGAAGGTATCTAAAGTTCTTGGCATAGTGCCTAGCAGAAAGAAACTATTTATTATTTTTAGATCTTGTTTTATATAATGTTTATAATGTTTATCTTTATCATGCTTACCTACCCCATATTTGGGCCAAACACACAGTGGTTACTCAATAGATGCTTGAATTTCATGAGTTGTATTCTGCTCTCGAGCATTTACCGAGTGACTCTTACATCAATCTCTGACTTTCTGGAATGATTGTTGACAGGAGGTCATCAGATATGTTGTCTACATTAAGTGCTATACAGAAGATTAATGTCGGAAGCCAATGGCTTAGAAGTAAACTAGATTTTAGGGACCTGTGTCTCCCTACCAGATTGAAGTTGGCTTGCCTTTCCTGTAGGAGCAGAGCTCCCTGGATCCCTGGACAGACTCCAGTGTTCTCAAGGCAGATGGTCTTCACTGCACACAGTGATAGGGAGACTCATCAGCACCCACAAAGTTCTGTACAAGAGAACAGGAATATGGGAGAGGAAAAGATAAAAGCAATGTTTGTAATCCCTACTGAACCTATTACCAAGTCACTAGTGTCTTGGGACTCAAATTTAACACCTTCAAAAAAGCCCATAAACATACAAATCTTCATTAGCACCTGAGGTGACCCAGGGGAAATACTGTAGTAGTGCACATGTAAGGGCATTCCTGACATTCACCGGAATGAGCCCTCTGAACGTTGACTTCAAAATATCATCCAACATCCTTTCAGCCAAACAGAATAAAAACTTAGTCATGATTTCAGAGTTTTTCCATGACCAGTCTAAAAGTTGAGATCTTAATAAAACGGATTCACAATGTGCTATGTGAAAGAAGCCAGACACAAAGATCACACATTACATAATCCCATTTATAGTATTTATCCAGAATCAGAAAAGCTATGGAGACAGAATGTAGCATGGTGCTTGCCTAAGGCTTGGAGGGAGGAGAAGGAATAACTGATAGCAGGCATATTTCTTTTTAGGGTAATTAAAATTTTCTAAAATTATATTGACAGATGGTTACCTGACTCTTTAAATATACCAAAAGCATCTAAGTATACATTTTGAATGGATGAATTTTATGGTATGTGAATTATATCACAAATGAAATTGTTAAAAAAACAATTTTTTTTAATGTGGTTATTTGCCACATATTAATGAAGCATCAATAAAAGACACTGTACAGTAAATAAATAGAAAATAACTTATTTTCTATTTAATGTAGTAAATAGTAATCAAAAGGCATAAGGAATATAAATAAATAATAAATAGATAAAAACCAATCTGAGATTTTATCAAAAACCATCATTTAAAATCTGGGCCTGAAATTCAGTGCACACTTCATCTAATTTGAATTGGTTTTCTTATTTCAAATCTTTAGTTAAGGTTACTTGAGAATAGAATCTGAAATCACAAAAGGAAATCAATACCACAGTTGACCAAGGCCAGGTTCAGTAATACTGCCCACATTTGAGTGCAGTGAGGGAAAACAGCATTCATTAGTCATATAATAACTACAAGGCCTCCCGCTTATCTCAGAAATTCCTCCAAGGAACACAGCCATTTCCCACCTATTATTTCCTATTGATTTTCACCATCTTTCAAGAGGCAGAGCAGGAAATCGAGTTGTAACCAAAGAAGGTGACACCAGAGACAGCAGGAGTGGGAAACCCTGAACAGCTCTGTGGCTGTGATGGCAGGTAGCTATGCAAGCCTTTCTTTCTTTTTTTTTTTTTTTGAGGCAGAGTCTCGCTCTGTTGCCCAGGCTGGAGTGCAGTGGTGCAATCTCTGCTCACTACAACCTCTGCCTCCAAGTTCAAGCGATTCTCCTGCCTCAGCCTCCAGAGTAGCTGGGACTACAGGCACACACCACCACACCCAGCTAATTTTTGTATTTTTAGAGATGGGGTTTCACCACATTGGCCAGTTTGGTCACGAACTCCTGACCTCAAGTGATTCACCTGCCTTGGATTCCCAAAGTGTTGGGATTACAGGTGTGAGCTACCATGCCTGGCCTGTATGCAGGGCTTTCAACTTGTGACTAAGTATGTGAGAGCTGGAATTTCATTTGCTCATCTGAATCCTGTATCCAAGGGAATTTGAAGAGAGATTATTAGATTGAGAGTCCCATGTTTATCATCATCATTTTATGGCATGTATACTAATATCATTATAATCCTAGCTCACCATTTTTTACAATGAATGATGAGCATAGCTAACATTGATTTTCATCATTGGGTAAGTCTCCCCTGAGTAGTCAAGATTCCCAGAGTATTTCCTAGATATCAAGAATAGATAGAGCCAGTTCCTTTCAACATGTGAAGATACTTGATACATACAGAATTTATTAAGAGCTAAGCTCTGTTCTAAGTACTGTATATATGCTATCTCATATATAATGTTAAGAACAATTCCATGGAGAAAGTTTTTTTATTTATTATATACATTTTACGAATTAGAAACTGAGGCATGAAGAAACTCAAGAAGTCTTATAGGGTCATATAGCTATGGAATGGTAGAGAGGAAATTGAACTAAGGAGGTGTGGTTTTAAGTCCTTACTCATAACCTCCATGCAAGCTGCTTTCATAGGAGAGAAAAGGTCTTTCAAAGGAGAGCAATTTAACCTAGGTTTATGTTGTTCGCAGAGATTCCTTATTTCTAAATGGCAGTAGGGGAGGGGTTTTCTGATGACCATTATTTCCCAAGTCCTATATTTTTTACCCCATCAATGCCAAATCCCATCAATTTTGATTTTTTGAGATCATTATATTTATCAAGCTTTTGAGATTAAAAATTGCTGAAATATATATTAGAAGAAAAAGTTTTTTGAGACAGAGCCTTGTCACTACGCTGGAGTGCAGGTCATGATCTAGGCTCATTGCGACCTCGGACTCGTCCCTGGTTCAAGCAATTCTTTTGCCTCCACCTCCCAAGTAGCTGGGATTACAGGCACACACCACCATGCTCAGCTAATTTTTGTGTTTTTAGTAGAGACAGGGTTTTGTCATGTTGGCCAGGATGGTCTTGATCTCCTGACTTCGTGATCTGCCCACCTTGGCCTCCCAAAGTGCTGGAATTACAGGCGTGAGCCACTGCGCCTGGTCTAGAAGAAAATTCATGACCCTACTGAGGTCTTAAAAATCTCCTGTTTACATGCTTACTTTTTTCAGTATGATTATTGAATGTTCTGTATATGCTTGCTACTGTTCTAGGTACTGGGGATAAAACATGAATACGACAGGAAAAGTACCTGCTCTTCTATTGCTTTATTCTGATGCAGTTTCCCAAACTCTACCACCATGGGCATTTGGGGGCATATAATCCCTTGTCATAGGGAGTTGCTGTAACCATTGTAGGGTGTTTAGCACTCCTCCCATTCTGATAACCAAAATGTTTCCAGACATCATTAAATGTTACCTACGGGGGCAAAACCACTACTACCACCACCCTCGCCCCAAGAAGCACTGTGAATCAGATAAAAAAAAAAAGAAAGAAATAAATTAGCAAATGAGAAAGCGTTCTGCAAAGTATTACAAAATAATAATATATTAGGAAGAAATTGTGTGGCTACTTTAGGTTGGGCAATCAGGATGTCCTCTTTAAAGAGCTCACATCTAAACTGAGATCTGAATGTTAATAACAAAGATTATGGAAAATAGCATTCCAGGTATATGTTGAATATAGGGCAAAGGCTGTGAGAAAGCTATGAGCAAGCTATCAGCTTAATGTATTCCAGGGTCAGAAAGAAGGCTAATGTGAATGAAATAGAATGAAAAAAGGGAGAGCAGTTTAAAGTGAAGTTATGGAAGATAAGAGAATACAGATTAGGCAAACCAGGATAAGGAATTCTGATCTAATATTATGCAATGTGCAGCCACAGGAGTAATTCACACAGGGAAGCAACACAATGTGGTCTATTATATGCAGGGTGAGTTGTAGGAAGATAGGCATAAAAGCAAGAAAACTAGATAGTTGGACACCGTTGCAGTATTTCAAAAGGAAATAATGGTGGTTTGGACAAAAATGGTACTAGGAGAGATGGAGAGAAACGAATTATTTGAGTGAATTAGTGAAAAAATTTTTGACAGAACTTGCTGATGGATTATATGTAATAAAGGAGAGAGAGATCACATAGATTATACTCCCTTTTTTTGTTTGCTTCTGGTTTTTATTTGATCTAGAATACCTGAATGGATGATCAGTTCAGAAGATTAAAATGAAATTGATCTATGTGTCTGTTTTTGTACAGGTGCCATGCCTCTTTGGTTACTGTAGCCTTGTAGTATCGTTTGCAGTTAGGTAGCATGAGGCCTCCAGGTTTGTTCCCTTTTGCTTAGAATTGTTTTGGCTATACAGGCTCTTTTTGGTTCCACATGAATTTTAACATAGTTTTTCTAATTCTGTGAAGAATGTCAGTGGTAGTTTTATGGGAATAGCACTGAATTTCTAAATTACTTTGGGCAGTATGTTCATTTTCATGATATTGATTCTTCCTATCCATGACCATGAAATGTTTCTCCATTTGTTTGTATCCTCTCTGATTTCCTTGAACAGTGGTTTGTAGTTCTCCTTGAAGTAGTCTTTCATTCCCTTATTAGCTGTATTCCTACATATTTTATTATTCTTGTAGCAATTGTGAATGGGAGTTCATTCATGCTTTGGCTCCCTGCTTGTCTGGTGAGTTGGTGTATAGGAATGTTTGTGACTTTTGCATATTGATTTTGTATCCTGAGACTTTGCTGAAGTTGCTTACCAACTTAAGAAATTTAGGGGCTGAGATGCTGAGGTTTTCTATAGAACTCAGAAATAAGACAATCCATGTACAATCATCTGATCTTCAACAACCCTGAAAAAAACAAGCCATGGAGAAAGGATTTCCTATTTAATAAATGGTGCTGTGAGAACTGACTTGCCATATTTAGAAAATTGAAACTGGACCCCTTTATATAGCTCATACAAAAATTAACTCACGATGGATTAAATCTTAAATTTAAAACCCAAAACTACAAAAACCTAATAAGAAAATCTAGGCAATACCATTCAGGACAAAGGCATGGGCAAATATTTCATGACAAAAAATGCCAAAAGCAATTGTAACCAAAGCAAAAATTGACAATTGGGGTCTAGTTAAACTAAAGAGATTCTGCACAGCAAAAGAAACTATTATCAGAGCGAACAGACAACTTACAGAAATGGAAGAAAAATTTTGCAAACTATCAATCAGACAAAGGTCTAATATCCAGAGTCTTCAAGGAACTTAAATGAATTTACAGTAAAAAACCGACCTCCCCATTAAAAAGTGGACAAAGCACATGAACAGATACTTCTCAAAAGACATGCATGCAGCCAGCAAACATGGAAAAAGCTCAACATCACTGATCATTAAATAAATGCAAATCAAAACCACAATGAGATACCATCTCATGCCAGTCAGAATGGTGATTATTAAAAAGTCAAGAAACAACAGACGATGGAGAGGCTGCATGAGAGATAGGAATGCTTTTCCACTGTTGGTGGGAATGTAAATTACTTCAACCATTGTGGAAGACAGTGTGGCGATTCCTCAAAAACCTAGAACCAGAAATATCATTTGACCCTGCAATCCCATTACTGTGTATATACTGAAAGGAATATAAATCATTCTATTATAAAGATACATGCACGTGTATGTTCATTACAGGACTGTTCACAATAGCAAAGACATGGAATCAACTCAAATGCCCATCAATGATAGACTGGATAAAGAAAATGTGGCACAGATATGTCATAGAATACTATGCAGCCATATAAAGGAATGAGATAATATTCTTTGCAGAAAAATGGATGGAGATAGAATCCCTTCTCAGCAAACTAATGAAAGAACAAGAAACCAAACACCGCATGTTCTAACTCTGAACAATGAGACCACATGGGCACAGGGAGGGAAACAACAACACTGGGGTGTTTTGGGGGTGGGGGAAAAAAGAGTATAAGTAAAAACAGCTAATGCATGCTGGGCTTAATACTTAGGTGACAGGTGAATAGGTACAGCAAAGCACCATGGCACATGTTTCCCTATGTAACAAACCTGTACATCCTGCACATGTACCCTAAACTTAAAATAATGCTTAAAAAGTGAAGTTGGGGAAAGAGGGCTCAGAACTAAAAATTCAGTTTTGAGCATGACATGTTAAATTTGAGCTATCCATTAGATATTCATATCATGTAGGCATTTGAAGTTTTGGGAAGTCAGAATTAGAGATAGAATTTGGGAATATTAGCTTACTTAGTAGATGGTATTTAAGTTATAGGTCTGGATTAATTCATCTATGAAGACTCAACTGAAAGAGAAGGTAAAGGGACACAGGATAGACTAGTAGGCCTCCTCAACATTTAGAGTAGAAGCCTAGGACAGAGAGAAAAAAAATGCAGAAGATGAAGAGGAAGAACCAGCAATTGATACTAAAAAAGAGTGCCAAGATGCTGAAACAAATTATTCACAGAAGTATAAGGTACTCCCTGAAATAACTGATACATTTAGGGAAGTTACAAAGGGAAGTCTTTACTTTATATCTCATCATTGAAATGATTTTGCCCTAGGATAACTGTTAAATCTCTAATTTAAAAACAAAAATGAGGGTGAATCCTGGAGTGTGCTTGCTAGCTTGCAATGTTTATGTCAATCTGTTTAATATTACGGTTCCTTAACCTTAATATAAGTTAACAAAACACTTAGTATATAGAAGCATTATGCTAAGTCCTTTTTAATAAACAGACACTATTTTTGTTCTCTTAACCAGCCTAAAAGAAAATATGACTATATTAAAAATAAACATGGATATAGGGCTTACTATGAGTCCCGCTCTGTTCTAAGCACTTTACAAAAATTAGTTCATGTAACCCTCACAATAATATATAATATAGAAACTGTCCCAATTATAATCCTTATTTTACATATAAGGAAACTGAGGCAGTGAAAAATTAAGTAGATCATCCAAGTTCACTCAGCTAGTAAGAGGTAGATCCAGGTTTTGAACCCAACAATCTGATTTTGTTCTGTGCAATTCACCACTAAACGACATTGCTTCTGTATAATAATACTCTGCTATAGGCATTTTACAAATGCTATGAAGAACAATACTCAGCCAATTTACAGATGAGGAAACTGAGCCTTGAAAAGGTTGGCTATTTCACCAAGATCACTTGGCTATTGAATGACAGATCTGAGTTTTGAACTTAGATCTCTCAAACACCAGTGCCCTCACTCTTGAATACTAATAACAAATATCATACTATGCAAGGTATAGGGAGAATAACCAAAGTTAAAAAAAAATCCTGACCATCTTTCTTTAAGTTAATGTCAGAAGTGAACACAGTACTCAGATGAAGGTTTTAGCTAAAAGAACATCTCTTAGTCCATTTTGTGTTGCTTTCACAAAGTACCTGAGACTGGGTAATTTGTAAAGAACAGAAATTTATTTTCACAGTACTGATGGCTGGGAAACCTGAGATAAAGTTTCATGCATCTGATGAGGATCTTCCTGTTACATTCCCACATGGCAGAAGGCAGAAGGGCAGGAGATAGTGAACCCACTTGGACCGGCCCTTTTTCATAGCAGCATTAATCCATTCATGAGAACAGAGCCTTCAGGACCACAAACACCTCCCCACAAGCCCCACCTCCCAACATTGTTGCATGGGGGATTAAATTTCCAATATATGAATTTTGGGGAACACATTTAGTAGCAGAAAGCATAGCATTAACCTTAAATGCAAATCCCAATTTCTCTTTATTTCTTCTGTGAACAAAACTCCAGCATGGTACTAAGTTTTTGGTCCACAAGTATGCACACCCTGCTCCTCTATCAGAATTCCTGCTACCCACCAGGAAGGAGCTACCTGGAGTCAGGTGTTTGTTTTCAAGGAATCCATCTCATTCTTGGAATGGGCCATTCGCCATTCTTTACCCTTAGTGACTTCTCTTTTTGGGCAATTCTCCCTGTAATAAAATATCCACCTTTCAGGCCACTTCTTAGAAGACAGCATTTGCTCAATAAATATCTCTTAAGTAAATAGATGAATGTCAGAATTGTTGTATAGATCAAATTAGATAATGCCTACAAACCTCACTATGTTGCAGGTACAGAACTAAGTAGATAAACAGCAGCTGCTGTGTTGTTATTCTTATTGCCTTTTGATTACTTTTATTGTTGTTATTGACATTTGTTAAAGGAGAGAAAAAGTATCTAGATACATAGCACAGCCCAAAATATAGGCTTACTTACTACAAGTAATTCATAGAGGAGAAAAAGGGAGATTGTTTTTCTTCTGCCTAGTAGGGTGGCAAGTAGGGAGCTCAGAGAAGACCACGGATCAGTGGGACGCATCTTCCCAGCATCTCCTAACTATGAGTTACATTAATTATTAGATTTATGCTGTTTTTTAATATGCAAATAAGTATAGGAAAATAAAGATTTATATCAAATAATAAACATTGTGATTTTATTTCAATGTCATAGTTATAAAATCAATATTATTTTAATTACTATAGATGATTGTATATATGTAAGAAAATTGAGATAAGCAAAATTTTAAAAATTAAAATGTTTTACTATTAAATATTTTTAAATATATACATGAATAATATTGTTTTTGTATATGTATGTAAAAGCATACATGTTTTTTAGTGTTACTAAACTATTATTCAAATCTTTTTTAGGAGTAATATATATATATTTCTATTTACATATAGATATATTTTATCTACATATAGATATACTTCTGTCTTTACATAGATATATTTATTTCTAAATGTGGATATGTTTGTGTGTGTGTGTGTGTGTGTGTGTGTGTGTGTGTGTGTTTATATAGAGTGAGAGGAGAGAAACATGCATATATATTTGATGGGAAAATTCTGAAAGGAGATTATATATATTTAAAGGGATATATAAATATATAAATATCCCTTTAAATACATACATATATATTGAAATACATATATATATTGAAATACATATATATGTATTGAAATACATATATATATTGAAATACATATATATATATATATAAAGGTTTTTCTTTCTGTATGTTTCAAATACTTTCTGCATTCAGGGTCTTTAGATGCCAACCATTGTTCTAGTTCCTCAAACTGAACAAGCAAATAGAAACTACACATTTTTGATGAACATCAATCCGAAAAGAAAATTTTATGAGATTATAAGGGTGCCCTCTTAGATAGTTGCATTTGGAAGAGAGATTTGTGTTTCAGTATTCCAAGGGATATTTATATATCCCTTTAAATTTATTTATTTATTTATTTATTTATTTATTCTATCACAAAAACAAACACACAAACAAATGGAAAACTCTCTGATTTTCTTTCTATAACTTGCTAGGGTAAAAGCTACATTTAATTTGAAAATCCTTTACTCTTATCCTACTACTTTTCTCTCGTATCCTAATTGAGCAAGTAACAGAAAAATAACAATATTCCATGATATTACGAACTGCATAAAATACTAAGATCTAAAAAACAGGAGAAAGTTTTCCTCTCTATAGAACTAACTTGCTATGATTTACAGATAGATACATACATACATACATATATACACACATACATACATATCCCTTTAAATACATACGTATCTCCTTTCAGGATTTTCCTATCAAATATGTATGCATATTCATCTCCTCCCACTCTGTGTAGACATACATGCACACACACACACATCCACGTTTTCCATTTTTAGAGCTGCTCCTGTGACTCAAGTTTGGCTTGAGGTGTTTGTGGTTCTTAATAACTCTGTATGTAATAGGTGCTTGGGCCTCCTTGCCATTTGGCAAGCATCTATTCTAGGCTAAAAAGTAGCAAGGTCTCCAGAATACTGCAAATCCGATTCATCTTTTTCTGATCAAATCCTAGTCTTTTCTCATTTTCAGTTGTGAACTTTGGGGTGGACCACTACTCCTGTTCCCAGATGAGGAAGGTACCACAGTCTGAGCCAATCAGCAAGAGAAATTTCCTTGCCACGGTGATTTGTTTATGAATTGTGCACATATGACCCACTTTGGTCCAATAAGTGCATCTCAGGACACAGCAGGAGCTCCCTCTTTTGTGTCAGACCTGAGATCACCATATGGTGCCTGCAAGTGAAACCAGTACAGGGGCAAAGTTTATGGATAGATGATGAAAATTCCACTAATTGATGGTAATTTTTGAGTCCCTGTATCTGTATCTGAGTAAGTTTAACTCTGACCTCTTTAATTACATAAGCAATAAATTCCTGTTATTAATTTATCTAGTTTAAGCAAAGTTTTGCTTATGTACAATAGAAATAATTTTAAAATAACAAGTACAAATCATAGAAGCCAAACTTGAGTTTTAGTGCCAAAGCACTTCTGCTTGAAAAGAAAATTCCTTTCTGGTGTAAATCAAATGGGCACAGGGAGTCAGCGTACTCGGACTTAGGCCAGCCAAGAACACATGGCCCATTAGAACAAATGATCCCATCTGTTTCCTGTGGGAAAGGCTTTTCTTTCTGTATGTTTCAAATACTCTCTGCATTCAGGGTCTTTAAATGCCAACCATTGTTCTAGTTTTCCAAACTCAACAAGCAAATAGAAACGATAAAATTTTAGTGAACATCGATCAGAAAAGAAAATTTTACAACTAGATTATAAGGATACCCTCATAAGATAGTTGCATTTGAAAGAGAGATTTGTGTGGTTCAATATACCAAAAAGTTATTTTCCCACCTGTTCTCATCAAGCTTAATGAATACCTTACACATAAAACTATCCCTTTTGTTACTACATCCCATGTCCTGGCAAGCCTCAGACTTCCCAGGTGCATTAAAATGGTACCTTCCAGGCACAGCACAACAATAATCTCTGGGCACCATCACCATGGGCCAGTATGGCAAAGCCCTTCCCAAATGAAAAGACAAACTCTGTACCACATAAGGTCACCAGTAAATTGTCTTAGGAAACTAGAGCAAAGAGAAGAATAATGTAGTCACATATATTCAAGAGACACACAAAACAAATACACACACTATTTAACAGTATTTACATTTTGAAGGGAACACTCTATATCTATGTTAAAAGCTTATGTTCTGTAATCTCCCCAACCTTTCACACCCATAGCAATTCATTTGTACCTTTCTTGTGGTATTTATTACTTGCTACTTTTATTATCGTTATATGTCTATAAGTCTTATCTTTTCTTGAAGAATGTGGGCTCCTTGAGGGAAGAGATTTTGTTTATCTTTCAGGCATGGCATAGCACAGTGGTTTGTAGATATGGAACTTCCTTAAATAAACATTTATGTATGTTTTTTAAAGCAGGGCAAACCTGGGCAGAAACAGAAAACTTCTTTACTTAAAGGAGATTGGGTTAAAAGAAAGTTGTAAAAGTTGATAAATAACTGTATTATAGCTCAAACTTCAGTGAAGAAATTTGGTTCTTCACTGAATGTAAACCCAATTATTCATTTGTATATACAAACTCATTCATTAATTGAATATCTATAAAAGCTATTACAAGATCAATAATAGAAGAGAAATTACAGCAAGCAAGTTCTATGGAAAGGAAACTTGCTCC